>UELU01136855.1:0-19956 GCA_900490025.1 Megastigmus dorsalis
TATATAATTATATATAAATCACTTTTATACGGGTTTGTACAGTCCAAAAGGCTTTGTACACTGAATAAATCTTTTGCACACTAAAGCTGAGAGTACCTGAAGTACATTCTTTGCGCGAAGAAAAGTACTAACACAAAAAGTGGTGCTTTGTACACTTAATTAAAAAAAATTTTTTGTTTTGCACACTCCGTGCGCAAAGTTCGATTTTATGCACGCATACGAGTGCAAAATCGGTCTTTGCGCACGTTGTATGGAAATAATATATTGCGCAATTAGTGGACGAAGGAGATTATCTCGACGAGGGTGACAATCACACGAGTTGAGATAACGAGGGTGACAATCACACTAGTTGAGATAACCTGAGCGCATGTGTTACGTGCAATATTTTTTCGTACAACGTCTGCAAAGGCCGATTTTGCTCGCTTCGCTCGGGCGACAATCTTCACCTTCGTCGAGATAATCTCCCTCACCCACTAGTTGCGTAATGTACTATTTCAGAGTGCTTGGATTAATTTAATTGGAAACATTGGAAAGCATGAAAAAATAATACATCGATAAGAAAATACTGTATATAAATATTAATGAGAACCAGTTCTTCCACACGTAATTCATAATAATAACTGCTTATGGATTCTTTACGTATAAATTATATAAAGTAATAAGTTTAATCCTTGTAAAGTATATAAAAACCAATGAAGAGCCAGAGTTAAATGAATAATTTATATACTTTAACAAAATCCAAATATATGCATTAAGTACAGATTTAAAATAATGCGTAATGTATGCAATTGTACATACGGGATAAGTATATGTCAGTATTACACAGAACTGCGTAAAATATTTAATAATAAAGTAATTCTTTTAATGCAGAAGATTCATTCATTCGAATGTTTCTATAAATGCTCCCTTTGTAAGCATTATTTTAGGATTAAAAAAATATTATATTAGCACATTTTACTTAATAATCTGTTAAATTACGGACTCGTGTGTACGGACTTTATACCGTACTCCATTGCCATTAAATTACTTTAAAAGTTTAAACAATTTTATAAAAGTAGATAACAATATTTTTTGCCATCATATTTGATTGGCGCTATATCATTTTCATCTTTACTTAAAAATATTTGTTGTACGTTGATATTTCATATATACGCTTATCAAGATAGGGGACAATTGATTGAAATAAAAAAAAAGAGATGAGGGAAAAAGAGGAGAAAAGATTGTACACTGGAAGTTTGAGAAGATCGTGAGCAGCGAGTGCAAGAGGTACTGGATGCGAAAGTTTTGCTGCAGACGAACGTTGTATACTTCTTTCACGTTCTGCCTGAGAGAAAAACTTCCGGCCACCTCGTTATGGCGACACATCGAGTCGTGCCTTACAATAAGTGTCGCAGTAGCGAATTGAAACCTCCCAGGTATCGATGATGGATGATGCCACAAAATGCTTGAATTCTTACTGGACTTAGTTAATTTATTTAATAAAAACTATTTGTGATATCGCAAAAATTAGAGCTAATTCAGTATAGGTATATCATGTAATAAAATAATAATAATCAATAATAATAATAATTTGTAAAATGGGTTCTTATTTTTCTTAGAATTTACTGGGCTATATGTTTTTACAAAATATTTTTGTAGTTTTTCTAATGTTGGAAACCCTGTTAAAACATAGTTTATTCAAAAAATATTATTTCTTATTATTCTGAATATTTCAATTTCTATATCAGAGTTATAACTGTCCTCTTTACTTTCATGATCATCTCGTATTTTATTCCTTCACGTTCACACTTCGAGAATAAATGGCTATAGTATCACCATGATATTGCTCGAATAGTGAACAATCTGTTGCCAAGAAAGCATTTTAGCTCAGAACTCGCTAGAACTTTTTCAATTTTGATTCTGCTTAGCGGCGCTTTATTATTATTTCCCTCGCAGACGAAAGCTCAGAGGTGGAATAATCGATTGTCCGTATATATAACGTCATATCAATATAAAGGATTTTCACAAGCGACGCGCGCAAAGGATCACCTCCCCCCAAGTCGTATAATTCCAGAAATTTTGAATATAAAGCGAATCGCATTTCTCTGCGGTGAGTGTGTGTGTGTGTGCGTCTGCAGAAAAAAATTTGAAATTCACATGAAGATTGGGAAAAATTACTTACGACAAGGGGGATCCCAGGGAAAAGCTCAAAGGAGCGGGCATATAAGCCATGCACGTGTCCTTTCATACATACTGAATTAAATTGGTAAGTACGAAGCTCGGGTCTGGTAGTATAGTCGGCGCATATCCTCGATGCGGCGCGGCACGGCTCACCGCGGGCACCTAGAAATTTGAAATTGTAATTTTTAAACGCTCATCCCTCAAGCGCTCCCGAAAACTTATGTGCGTACATGGGGCCGCTGCCACAGGCCGTACACCCAGCGGTGCAAATACGCGCGACGCAAATACCCCGCCGCGGCGCACACCCCCGCCTACATACAGACGCACGTACGCACACACGCACACACACCCGAGCGCGCGAGCCGTGCGCCGGTAAGTCAGTCGTAATTGGTGTTTCCGCTGCACGCCTAAGCATAATACACTTTTAATAAAGTCCCTCCCGACGCCAGTCCACGCAGTCCCGGAGCACCCCGCACTCGTTGAGCCCCGTATACTCGGTGCGCCGCGCCCTCCGCCCCCCACCACCCCACCCCTCGCCTTTTAATAAAAGGCTCGAGAGGAGGGAGATCCTAAGAGTGGGCTGAAAGGGCTCCGGGCCGTTCTTGCGCGAGACGAGATATAAAAGTAAAATCCGCGAAAAGACTCGAGCCCGGAAATTAATAGAGGCTCACGGGCGCGGAAGTTGCAGGAAAGCGACCTCTGCCTTCTGTCGTTTTCTGTCGTTTTACTGCCCCCTTTTTTCCTCTCTCTCTCTCTCTCTCTCTCTCTCTCTCTCTGTCTTTTTGACAGCCTCCTTTGCTCCCCCCCACCACCACCAGCAGCACTACCCCTTCCCTAGGTCGTCATTACAAACCTCAACGACTTCGGCTTCTGTGTGCGAGCGGTGATGACGAGGCCGCCGCGGTCAAAGAATAAACCGAGCCCCGCTCAGTAAAAATCTTTTGTTTCAAAGAACTTTTCTTTAAGAAAAAATGACACTTTTTATCATTACGTTAAGCTGACCCGAGAGCTACGAGATATACGCCTCGATGAGGCTTATTTTTTCCTAATGAGAAAGGCAAATATTGTGTTTCCTTCCGCTGGAATCACAATTACGCTCTCTTTTTCTTTTGACGGATAAGACGCATTTAGTTAGTCTCTGAATGTGAATCAGTACTTTTCTTTAAGTAAGTTTTTAATAAAGCGACACACGTTCTCGTGCCCTCTAGTTATTTTAATGAGTATTTTGATCGAGAGAAATGAAAGTTTTCCTTCGACAAATAATAATGATGTACCCGTACCTTCTACATACACACACATATGCGCACATATATATAAGTAGATTATTCAAGGTGAAAGTCATGTATTTCTTTTTATTTACTTATGTTTGATATAAATGTTGATATACTTGGTCAATATTTGAAACTATCGATTTTTTTACCGATTTAAAAGGATTTATGAAAAGCATTTTGTAATTGTTCCAAAAAGGTTCCAAGTAAAATTTACTTTAGTTGAACAGTTAAGCCAAATTTGTTGAGAAAAATATACTCAACCGCTTAAGCAATATTTGCCAAAGTACTTGCGGAACTATTGTTTGAGCGGCACCGACTTGACCAGGTTTTACTGAACCATTTAATTATAAATATTGCGATTTCACTGCGCAGTCTACCTAACCGACTCAAGTAGATTTTGCTAAGGGGTTTTTCTCGTGCACCTGATTTAATACCAACATTGCCAGTAAGTCCCGGTCCATAATTCTATTATAATTGAAATTAGTACAAATAATAAATTCTACTATATTTTTATATTCTGATACTTGACTATATGCTAAATAAAAGTTGATTCAATCTGGTATTATGAAATTTATTTAGTGATTATAGATAATAATACAATCACTTTTATTTTTATTACTCAATCTATCGCATATTAATACTAGTACTTCATAAATATACGAGCAGGCATTTACTATGTTTTTAAATATTTCGTTGTATGAATAACAGAGCCTATATAGTTATCTTCTACTCTACTTTGTTCCATAAAAATGCATTTTTCGTAACTTCTATTCTTCCTTTGAATTATTGAAAACCAAAATAATCGGTCAAAAAATACATAAAGAATTGTATTTACAAAAGTTCGGAAAATCCGCAGAAAAGCAAATACAATAAGTATAGTATAAATATCTGTAGGCTAATCTCCTTGACAAAATGTGCTCCTTTAGCTGAAAGTTTAGCCAAGGGAAAATGTGCTCGCGAAAAAACGATGCATCTGAGCGATAGGGGAAAAGAGGGAGGGTGGTAGTGAGAGAGAGAGGGGGGAAGGAGAGGCGAAAGAAGCGGAGAGGATCCGGCGAAGAACCATAAGACGTCTCGATGTCGCATTTGTAGTGAAATAACTTAAATAAGGTGGCGCGTCGGATACGCTATCTCTTCCCGACGAAAAGTAGTTTGGCTGGCGTTGGCTTCGGGGAAGGGGGAAGGAGGGCGGGCGAACGAGGCTTCAGGGCCGCTTCATCAGCGCCAGAGGGTCGAGCGAGGAAAGGAAGAGAGATAAAGGAGCCCCGCGAGCAGAAGCGAGAAAGAAAGAGCGCCGCGCGAGAGTGGAAAAAAGGCGGGATGGTGAATCGAAGTAAACTGCGAGACTGCGCGAAATGAAATAGGGATATAAAAACGACGTCGTTATTTTTCCTCTCTCTCTCTCTCTCTCTCTCTCTCTCTCTCTCTCTCTCTCTATCTTTCGCTGACTCTCTCCCCCCGTTCGGCAGCAGCACAGCGCGTCATTGGGGAGAGGGCAGGCGGACTGGTCGTCTCCTTCTTGTCGCGCTACTTATGCTCGAGCTATCGAATACTCGTCATCGCTCCGAGAGCGTTATACTGCAGCGTCTCGTCGGGCCCCACAGCCGTCGACGTCTACGTCATCGCGGCTCATCGCGCGCGCAACGCCTCGTCAGGAACGCCGCCGCACTCCTCGCTTTCTTTTCCACTTTTCCTTTTTTTCCGCAGCTTTTTTTTTCCCCCTTGCTCCCCACTTGCTCCCCGCCGTGCCTCTGCGTCTCCCTGTTCCTTTACCGCCCTCCTCTTTTCTTTCCTCTTTCGGTTTTCTCAGCGCGGCAATTTGTTCCGTCGTTTCTTCTCATTTGCATTCATTTCTTTTTCATGAGGAGCCACAACTCTCATTTTGCGCTCGACGGAAAATGCGAGATCTGCGGCGCCGATATTTCAATATCCGCCCTCGAGTCGACTTTTTTCCCCTGCTTTTCTGCGCCTGCCAGGCGATTCGTTTCTTTTTTTTTTTTTTTTCTTCTTTTTTTTCGTAGAACGAGAAAGTCACTTCCCGCGCGGTAATCAGGGGACGATTTAGAGTGATCTTTAAAGACGGGTAATTTTTGTGATATTGCTGCGGTTTATAAGGCAGTGGATTACTAATATCTATAGGTATGATGGAGCCTAGAAATTTTAAACAATTTTGGCATTACAGGCACGCTATCGTGTAATTTTCCACTCAAGAAGTAAATGCTGGCATTGTTTTAATCGCTATCGGATAGCTACACGAGGTTATTGATCTTCATTTATCGCCAACAATAGAGTCAAGTACAAAGAAGGAGTACAATAAGAAGCATAATGGCCTCTCTTCCGGCTATAATGAAACTATCGCCGATACAGAACTTGTTTCCCATATGAAACATATTGAAATTGTTATACACATTTGTGCAAAAAGATATTTAGAAATCAACGAATCCAAAAATTCAAGTAATTTTTATTTCTATTTTTTGATATTTTGAAAATATCAGACTAATCGGACTCTATCCAATTCTGCCGTGGTGGAATTTTTATGAAAAAAAAAACATGCGTTTCACCAACCATTCCTGAAATTTCACTCTATAAAAGATTAATTGTTCAGTTTTTCAAAGTATCCTGGTCAGGTGATAGTATTGTTTCAAAATTCTTATGTATATACACTAAAAATTTTGATTTATCAATAAAAAATTCTTCTTTAAGTTTTACTTCAATTTTATTTCAATAATTATTAATAATAATTTTAAAGATAAGCTTTAAAAAGCGAATAACTTTGAAAATTCATGATTAAAATTGGAAAAAAAAACTATTTGATAGGATACATAGCTTTCAAACAATTTTAAATATGTACGATAGCAATGCACCCTATAAAAGTGGTATTTCCGCTAATCGACATATTTCTAATATTTTTATATTGGTTCGTACTGTTGTATGTTCTACGGATTCTATATAATATTCAGCATAGTGTTGTAAAAATAATACTTTGGATTTATCTAAAAACTTTTCACAAGACACTGCTATTTTTAATACAAACTGTCTTAATCTTTAAAATTGGATTTTTTTTTCATAATTTAAGTTTTGAAAATTTAAGCAGGATGATAATTACAATGGTCTTGTTGTGAAATACGAGGCACCAGGGGGGAAGTATCGGAGCATCTGGTATTAGTGAAGTCTTGGTGAATTACGAAACTCCAACGGCAGTTTATGCAAAATTAATAGAACATCGTGTCAGGGAGAATAAACTCGCGACTAAAGAAGACCGAACAGGAGTTAGGAGGAGAACGCAGGATCAAATATTTACGTGATCCAATTGCGAGTCTCTTGTACTTTATTAATTTTGTACACTCGATATACTTACAAATTGTTCCACACTTTAGTTCTTATAGAGCTCAACTAAGCACAAAGAAACGTTATATTGGACAAAACTATTCCTGACATAAAATGTTCTACATTATACCTCGGTGAATTAATTTAATAATTTGCATCTAAGTGTATATGTAGTAAACGCGGTAACTAATTATGTTCATCAAAGAACAAACTTCTTCGATGCTATAAACAAATTTACATAGCGTTTAATGTACCTGCTAAAACGAATAATTCACCCCGTCTTTATAACTTTTGTAAGATCAATGCCATAAAAGTAGGTAAAAAATTAAATTAATATGAAGGTCTATTTAAATCTTCAATGATTCGTATCTTATAATAAGTATGAATAATTTTTATTCAATGAATAATTATATTATGAAAAGAATTTCGCGTATTTTCAGAATAAATGAAAATTAGCAACTCGCGATAAATAAGTCATTGAAAAGTATTAAAATCAAGAGGTTCATTGCATGGAAAATTGATTTTGGGAAATACATAAAATGAAGAGACTAATGATCAAGATCAATATAATAATCGGCAAAGTTATGCAAATAAAAATGTAAATTTGAACGTCAAATGAGTAAATTTATGCATTCTGAATTTTATGCGCGCCAATAATAACGTTCATATATATTCCAAACTTAATTTTGATCTTAAATTTATTTTAAAGTATTAGAGAAAGAATAATAGACTTTTAGAGTTGAACCGACACATTTGCATTACTCAAACGATTTCAATACATAAAATAAATTTTGCAACATGTATATAAACACTGAAGTATCGCGGCACAACGAGCTTCGCCCGATTCAATCGACTCCGAAGTTTAGACTATTTAGACTAAATTATCAAAAATTATTTAAATTATTAAAAATCTATTAAAATGTTCTGCCAAAGATTTGGATGTTAGCTTCGACAACAGTCGTATATCCATTTCGCTTTCGGTACTGGTAATTGAGCGAAAATTGTCCAAGAGCCTCATAAATATCAAGCACACCATCCTTCGAGCAATCACTTGTTCATTATTCAAAACTGCCTTTTTTATCTATATCAAGATTTCTCCTCGATTAAACGTTATATCACTTTTACTTTTCTTATCGCGATAATCGGGGGGATTCTCTTATATCCAGGCAAATTCGAGATTGATGAGTAGCTTGCGGGGGAGGGTGCAAGCGAGAGAGAGAGAGAGAGAGAGGCGCAATGAGGTATATAGAAGAGGACAGCATAGAGTAAGCGAGGTGGTAAGAGAACAAGAACGAGGAGAGGGGAGAAATTAATTTATTAGAAGGAGAGAGAGAGAGAGAGAGAGAGAGAGATGAAGGAGATCTCGAGGCGTTTCCAGTCGACGTGGAGAGCGGGAGAAAACGATAAGAGCAAGTGGTCTCTCTCTCCCTCTCTCTCTCTCTCTCTATCTCTGCTCGAGCTGGCCGCTCGCATACTTAGCCGAGGGTTTGCGCGGCGGTGCACGGGAGCGCAAGCGTAGCGGCCGCTTGATTTATAGATTTGACGCTGGTGTGCAACGGCGCGCGCGGCTTCGTTCCGTGCACACTGTATACCAGGCCGCCTTTCCTTCGGGGGGGAACATTCCTTTATGAAAATTCATCTCGGCCCCGCCGCCGCCGCTCGTTTCGCCTAGAGGAACACGCCTCGTTCGGCGGCAAACCTCTTTTGTAACGCCCGGCTAAATTTTCTCTTGCGCAGAAACACCAGTCCTTCTCATTCATATATACGAAGCATGAATTCTTGCGCGCTGGCTGCTAAGCTCGCCTTATGCGGAGCACGACAATCGCGAGACCGATGAAATGTCGCTTGGTTCAAGCTTATGCCGGATTGATTCGATTATTATTTATTTACGTTAATTCAATTGAGAATATCAGTCTAATATCTCGCATGTTTATTTAGGATAACATTTTTAATAAGGTTTCCTTCAGCTATTTATACACCAATTGTAGTGTAAGTTAGTTTAATTAATGTGCTTGGTATTGGAATTAGCGATAGTGAAGTTTTATAACAGAATCGATGAAATATTAAAACTACTAAAAAGGAGTGATTAAAAAAAACTAGAGAATGTTGTACAATGTGATTAAATATATAATTCAGAACAAAGAAACACGATGATATAATGAATAATATTACGTAAAAGAAAATGGCAAATATTGGAAGTAAAAGGAGTGAATCATTTTGAATTGTGATATCGGCAGGAGTGGAGCGAATAGCTCGATTTGGCAGATGTTACGAGAATGAGAAAGAATGAGAGAAGAAAATCGTGGAAGAGAGCGCGAGAGAGAAGCACACAGAAGGAGAGAGAGAGAGAGAGAGAGAGAGAGATGGCGAGTAATTTCCGGTGGTCGGTCGTCGCTCTTCACGGTCGTCTCGTAGGACAAAGTTTCTCGCGCTGTTTTCCTTTGCCTTCAGAGAAAATTAGTTCCATGAGCTCTTTGGAACGTCCAAACCACTTTTCATCCCGCCGACGTTTCTAACGCTCCCTTAGTCACTTTTACCTGCGCGATATCTAATCAAATATTCAAATACCCAGAATACCATAATGGCTTCGATATCTATAATCATTTATTCACATAGCTTAGCATTTTCATTCCTTTGAGTGGTTTATATTGGAAAGTTTGTGTTACTTTTTCTAACGAGATTTTAGTTTAACTTAAAGTTAGGTCAACATTTGACTTGGCAGTACACTTTATTTTCAAACTTCTACACTCAAATCTTTCGTTAATCCTTATGGTCAAATCAAATATTATTATATAAAATGGAACTATTCAATTAGGCAAAATCGCTTATGTATGAAATATTATACACATATCATTGGATTTTTTCAAGAAAGTCTTGTAATCTAATTATTTAATAAAAGAGATGAGTATTAATACGACATTTGAAAGACAATATTTACCTAGTATCATTAGTCAACATATCATAAGTTGTGGAGGTAATGGAAGTTTCTTTACCGATCAATCAAACGATAATGGACGTTAGCAAGATTTGTGAATTCACAATCTGACATTAATTGATGGACTCATTTTCCAGATAAGAAATTTTTTTGACAATTAATCCAAACTTTGTTATTATATGCAGTTGTACTTTTAGAAAATACCAGGTTGGTTTTCATTAACGTTTAATTAGTATTTCTTTAAAATTTAATACAGATTAAGTACAGAGAAATGGGAGAATAATGAAAATTTTGAAATTAATTATAATTCGGCTAGGTTGAAAAGTTTGCTCCTCTAGTTAAAAGCTGCACTGCTGATATTAATAGCTTCAATATTAGCATCGCGCGCGCCTTGAAGCAGTAAACTTTTTTAGCAATTTTCCCTAAAACATTATTACCGTCCGTACACATTTGTCTTGCTTGGTGCGCGTACCGATCAAGGGGACATTTGTTTCCGTAGACTCCCCGCTGCTGGCAGACTAAATAAGATTCATGTTAATGATCACTAATTAAAATACTTACCTGATGTTTTATGGCATTGAACAAGCTCGCGCTCGGAATTTTGCGGGGCTTCGTATTGAATTAAGTGCTGATTCTGAACTTTTCCCCGCTAAGAGGTTGAGCTTTTCCTTTGATTCATTAGCACGTTGTCTCTCTCCGCTCTCTCCTTTTCATCTTGGCGCTATGCAGCTCCGGACGGAGTGAAAAATCGCGTGCCTTGTTAAAATTCTAATTACACGAGAGGGAAGCACCGTGTAAAATATCTTAGTTTGCGCGCATTAATACGAGACCTGCGCGATTATGGTAATCGAGAGGAGAAACAATTTGGGTTTTCTCCACTGAGACTCTCGCTCGCACCTTTATGTTTATTTACCCTCGCACGCGCTCTACTTTATGCCCTACCATATTTAAGCTTCTCGCCATCGTCGAGTGAGCAAATTGATCATCCAGTTTGTGTGTATTACTTGGAGCTAAAACGAACAGAGAGAATAATGTCCGAAGAAGTTTTCAAACAATTCCTCTAATTACCGAAATAGACTCTGTTCTCGATAGATGCATATTAATTATTATACCGCGGCTGCGCAATATGTAATTTTAAAAAGTCAATGATTAGTGGATATACATATAAGTATATAATCTAACAATGCACCGCTTCCGCGAGTGTTGGAATAATCCTTGTTCCTTGTCGGAACAGTTGTTGACTGATGAAAAAGTAGAGAGAGAGTATGCGACAAAAAGCTCGATTGATTACAATAAATCGAGATGATTGATGAGTTAGCACAAAGCGGTCCCTCGAGCCGCGCGCCTATCGTGAATTTTCAATAAATACATCGGCATAAAGTAAGTTTGATATAATTCAGCGCGATTCAGCCAACACTCATTATATTGCCTTAATTAATGATGTTGCGAAAAAACGTGGCGAATGTAAATAACGCCCTCTCGGTGCGCAGGGAAAATAATTTCTCCTGCACCGAGAGCCACGCTGAGTAATGAAAACAGCATATAAAATCACGTTATAACTTGAGCTTTTTTTCAGCGATGATCCAGCTCGCGAAAGGCAAAAGTTCCCTCTCCGAGAGTGATAATTATTTTCTCTCTCTCTCTCTCTCTCTCTCTCTCTCAATTATATGTACAAATAATTCGTCTCTGGCGTTTTGCGCTCACTCGGCTGGCCGAACTTGTTCGTGAGGGAGAGAGAGGGAGTCTCCGCGTGAATCCAGACTAATTAACTTCCGTTACCGCTCTCGCTCTCCCACTGCACAGTCCCAGCGCAGCCCGCCGCCTCTTTCTCTCCATCCCGCAGCGGCTCTCGCTCTCCATCCCTCATACCCCCTCCGGCCCCCGAGCACTGCGAGAGTCCTCCCCTGCAGACCCGCGGCCCGGGGTCGCCTACGGGATCGCTGCACGGGCAGTTACTTGGCATTAGGGTCTCGTGCGCGTTCGCCTCGTGCGAATTTCGCCCGAGTTTACATCGCGTCCGGCTCTCTTTACGAGCGCCGCGGTTTCGCGCTTCCTCGCTCCTTTCTCTGCGCCGCGGCGGCGCAGCCTTTTCCACATCCACACAACCGGCTCCCTCCCTCTCTCTCCCTCTCGCTCCTTTTTGGTCCGCGCTTGCATTATACTTATGCGAGAGAGAGAGAGAGAGAAAGAGGGGCGGACGGCTGCTGCGAGTGCTTTTCAGGCCATTGTCGCGCGCGCGCGACTCGATAACGAAGCGGCGAAAGCTCTTGGGTAATTGAAATACACGATAATTAATTCGGACCACCTCGCAGTTACGCTACGTCGATTCTTTCCATTTTCTCTCCTTATTCTCCTTCTACTGCTACCACCTCCTCCCCCTAGCTTTCTCCAACTCTTCCAATGGCCACAGTCCTTTTTCCCCATTCGACTCTCTCTCTCTCCCTCTCATTCTTTTCGGCTAACTTAATTCTATTATTTTATGCTGCTTTTATAAACTTCCTGCTCCTTTTATTTCCCAGTGCCAATTTTAAAGAGTATACAAAATGGCTTTATAATGGGCTTTTTAAAACCTTATCCCTAAAGACCATTTATTCGGTGATTTGAATTATTTATTTTTAGCTTCAAACGCACACATTATATGCTATGTATAAATGAAAATAACTGTCTATGGGTCAAGTAACGTTATTAAAATCATATACGTCGGGGATATGTATGCTCTTATAATCAATAAAGATAATTAATGCAGAATTAAGTGTTGATTGTTCAACGGTGTTGTATAATGTTCATGGTAGAATCGGTATATGTAAATAATTAGCATAAATATATGTAAATAAATATGGTTCTAGACAGAAAAACATTTGTTATACTTATATATTGTTTTTATGTTTTCAAAATAGTATGTCCCATATTAATAAATAAATCCGTAAATCTGTTAATTCCGTAAGTGCTGTAAATATATTGTTAATAACTATATATAAATCAGATTTTGGTTTTCGGGGAAAATAGTTTGAGCCATAAAAATGTTCTGGAAATCCTTATTATCAAGACTTTGGGAGTTTGGCTCGAGTTTTTATGTAACTAGATAGCCCGAGGCAGAGATATTGTCGTCGCAGGTACATTGGCTTCTGCAAAGCTTTCTTACGCTCTCGCTCTGAATGTAAAATAAATGGTTGAAATGTGCGCGGAATATAAGGAGCGTTAACGCGGAGAGAAATATCGATCCTGTGTATTTTAACAAAAATCCGGCAGTTAAGAAGTCCTGCGCGGTATGAGCTCAGCCCTTTCAGAAATAAAGCTCGCTGGTATATAATTTAAGATGTAACGCGTCTTTCATTAGGATAGTGTGCTCCCTTTCCTCTGATAAGATCCCTCGCCAGACACATGATCGTTTCCGATAGTTACGCACTTCACGTGCTGAATTCACACACCCGTGCCGAGCCTCGCGCTCAAATCAGCTTCGTATAGGGAAGCACGTATAGCTCTAAGAGAGACGAGGACGCCCGCTGCATCTCAAGCAGACAACCAAGTCATTATATGTGTATTAGGCTGCGAAGCATAATTGCATGAATCGTGCGACGCCGAATTCTGTCAATCAAGCTTATTTTTTCCATCCTAATAATATATATATAAGATGTTTCGTGCAGATGACGTAAATTTTCAATTACAAATATAATATAGGTCATAGGTATTGTAGTAACTATTATAATATACATTTTCTGATGATTAGTTTTCTGAGAAACAATTATTAATTTGAATTGCTTTTTAGTATCGTAAATATAAATCGGTTAACTTCTAAAAGAGTCTCTATTGCGTATATATTTGCGGCTGACTATAATTTGTACTTTCTACTTAAAATTTATTACGTCATTTAATTAATTCCGCTACATTTTTCTTTTTTAAAAAGCATATTCGATGTATGCATATTAGTTCTCGTGCTTATTAATGTTGTTAAAACCCGCCATAAGTGTAATACCTACTCTTCCCGAATTTAACTGCGTAAATAAAGTTAATGGTTAGACCCAGTGGTACTACACAGTAAATAAAAAAAAAAGAGGAATACAGTCGCTATAGGTATTTTGCGTTTCAGTAACATATTTGACGTATCACTGCTTCCACATTTTTGCCCGTCTCCATTGCTCATATCGTGTTCCGAAAAATCCAGTTATATATCTTGGTTGAAACGGATATCTCGAGGTATACAATATCCTTTAGAAAATTATAGAATTACATTTTTGCTTCCTAAAACAACGAAAATTCTTTACATTAAAAGTGCATATCATCCTTTATTTGGATCATTTATTTATTTCAATTAAATATTGAATTATACAAAAATTATATTTAATTTATCCTAAATCATGAAAACTCTCAAATATTGTAGTAGGTTCCTGAAACTCATTTCCACTATTTTGATTACTTACTTGACCGTAATCTTAATCTTTATCAAACTTTACGAATGTTACCGATAGTAGAATATTCA
This sequence comes from Megastigmus dorsalis, assembly GCA_900490025.1. Lineage (NCBI taxonomy): Eukaryota > Metazoa > Arthropoda > Insecta > Hymenoptera > Megastigmidae > Megastigmus > Megastigmus dorsalis. Next base: position 14,171 of record UELU01136855.1, read on the forward strand.
TTGGTGGGAATAGTTCATAAAGTGTTTATAGAAAGATGGTTCTATAAAAACATAATAAAAATTCATTAAAAATTTTAGAATAGTGCAACATAATACAATAAAAATAGTTTTTTTTACGCATAATGAAGGGAAAACTTTATTTTTGTTCATTAGTGGGTAAACACACATAATATCTAACAATTGTAACCTTACCTCTACTATCACTTAGCAAGAGATCTACATCGGGTATTTTCTTTCTCATTCGGAGTAGAGTGAAAATATTTGAATAGCGTTTTTAATACTATGAGTAATAATTTATTGTTAAGTTAGTTAATGACAATTATACATTTTCTATTTAAAGTGGGTATCTTATTAAATTTTTCATTTAATAAGAATTTTATTTATCATAAATTAGTGTATATAAAATTTTAGTATTTATCATTAGGTTTAAATTAAATACCTTTCGTAGCAACAATACTTATTACAAAGACAAGCACCACATATAAATAATAAGACAAGCACTACTTGATAAATAATAAGTCGCTCTCGTGTGAAAAACCTCTGCTTCTCATTGCTTCTTTTAGCTATACCTTCATAGATTTTTAAAGTAACTTGCATTTCACAATGTCAGTCTTTCATTTCACGCTCAAAAAGATCATATTTATTCAACGAGAGATTCGCGGGTAGATATAATGGATAAATGGTTATAAAATTAGTTCGCCTTTTCCTATAATGTGCTGCATGTCGGCAAATAAAGCTACCGTTTCTCTTTATTTCCTCGGCTGTTTATCTTGTACTCTCGAAGTTCCGTAAAATTGAGCTGGTATATATATATATATATATACGTCGGCTCGCACTCGACGGAAGACGCATTATGCATATTATGCAGCGAACGAAACGCTCTATTCGTTTCGCAAACACATATACACGACGGAACCTCCTTAGTTCGGGCACTTAACTCCTTCGCGACACTCGTCGATTCCTTACCGTATATATACATATATATATACCCTTCTGTGCCGACTAGGAAGCTCGATTTTGGACTGATCTGTTTTTCCCTATATACCAATTTTATTTGTTACACCTGTGCGTCGAGCTCGAAATTTACACATTTAAATAATTGATTATTTGTAGTAAATGTGAATTCTGTTCAATTTCTTGGTAATTTCGAATAACGTGATGCAGAATTATAACTTAATTTTGATCTGTTTGTCTAAAGTTATAATAGGTAAAATAATATTTCTTTTACAATGTTATTTTATTATTTAGATCCTATTTTTAATAATCTACTTTAAATTGAGTACAAAGAAACAGTGGAGAATAGAGAAAGGATTACGGGTCATTAAGCATACAGTTTTAACCATTATACGTGATAAAAATATAAAAAATAATATCTATGAAATTTTGTAGAATAATAATTATTTTACGAGATTCTTGCTAAGAAAGTACCGAAGGTTCTCGATTACGGATTAAGGTTATATAAGAAAAAGAAGCACACAGTTCAGCAGACACGATCGGGATTGATAGTAGAGCCTTCGTGAATTATTTTTAGGCTTTTATACGTAGTACAAAAGAACGCTATTTTTATAATCCTTTTGATCATCTTACCTAAGATGGTATTTTTGCAGACATACAATAACAATTTAAATATGGAATAAGCTTTGTAAAAAAAAATTTAATTAAATTTAAATTTGAGGCAATGTCTCAAGTTGAAAGACCCAGTGAATAGACGCTTAGGAACGCACGTACTAGTGATTACACACGATTTCGTTAGTTGTTATTGGTCGAACGCGTCCAGACACTAGTTGTGTCCAGTCACTGGACCATTTACCTTAGCATCTACTAAAACTATTGATGCTATTCGAGCTTGAATTTACATAATCATCATTGAAAAACATTTGCACGATAAATTAAAAAAAAGAATCTTCTTTTAACCTGCATATATATAAAGAAAAAATTTCTATACGAATTACATGAAACGTCATTAAAATGACAAGATCATTAATCATTATAAAATCAATCTGAACTTTTTCCTACAGATTAAACTGTGAAAGCTTTGGTCATATATTAATTACCGGAAGCCGGCATAGCTTAGCAATCGATGCTCCTCGAAGGAGAAGAAGATGATGATCAAAGTTTTGGCGAGCAATGCAGAAAAATTCACCTAACGAATTGTCGGAGGGGAATTTCGATTAGCGAAGATACGAGGTAGGGGATAGGTATAAGCGCTGCGGTCTTTTTCGCTTTTACGTGCGAGCGCGCATGATCGTTTTATCATTTTGAGAGGAATTTTTATACGTTGGAGAAAAAGTTTTTAATTCGCCTAGGAAAGAAAGTTTGTCAAAACTCTTGGTCTGGGAGAGAAAAGACGGAACACCGTCGCGAGAGAGAAAACGAAGTATATATCGAATATCGAGACAGAAATAGGTCAACACGGATTTTGCGCGCATCCTACTTATACGTATACGTGGAAATCGCGTTAGTTTTGACGTGTAAGCGTTTCTTGGAATTTATATCGATGAAGTGTCTGTGGGCCATTTGATTGATCAATATGAGTTATTGTTAGCATATCCAGCTTAAATTAATAGTTTTCAATGATTTATCGCAAATTATACTAGGTCGTACTTCGTAAATGCGTAAACATGATATACCGATTTCAATTTCTTTTAGCTTTATTTCCTGGACTGTGTATATGCAGTATTTCTACCACTTCAAATGTATATCGAGCGTAAAGTTAAAGTCCGTTTTACCGTTTTATATTGTAAAATAATAGCACGACTAGTTACAACTAACAAAATAGATAATTTATATAATGTAAATCGTTGTATTATAAATTATATGAGCGAAAGTCTATTTAAATGAAATTTTGCATTTGGATTAGAAATAATTAGTTTATTCTATAAGTAGTGCAGTTCAGAAACACACGTTTCAGTTTAAACACATTTTAATCACTTTCCTTTATTCGCTGAACTTTATCCCCGCGCAAGTTTGAAAGCACTTTGGAAATGTTTTGTTCATCAGTCAATATCGAGCACCGTCAACGAAAGGGGTATTACGGACAATTAAATACATTAAGTCTAGTGTAAGTACGATAAAGTCCCTGTCGGAATAGGTCGCATAACGTAAATTGATCCCGTAAAAGGGAATGAATGATGTACTTGAGCGGGTCTGCCTTAATCCGATTATATAACGCTCTATAACCTATACGCGCGATCGGCAATCAGTATGAGAAAACATCCGATGTAGCCTACACGAGTAAGTGTGATTCGAGTCGGCTGCAGCAGCTACCAAAATTACAAAGTTGACGCAACAAAATCAGTCCCTTCAAGCAGCAGCAGCAGCACTGTTTTCGAAACGATATTGGGTTAGATATGAAACAGTGTGAAGATCAGTTTTATTTTCAATCACTTGCACTTGTACGAGCCCTTTCACCTTATTGCCCACATTTCCACGCGCGCGGATGTACTCGATTATTTATATATATACATAGACACTCGCACTTATGAAAGGCAAGGGAGCAGTGGCGCGCGGATGTAAGCTCGTTCTAATGAAGCCCCGTTTTCTCTACTATACGCATATCTACATGACAAATGGAATGGAATATCGAGCATTTCCGGTCAAACACGATGGATGCGCACACACCGCGCGCGTGCAGAGCCGTCGGCTACTGCTGCTGCCGCGGCCAACGCTCCCGCGCACCAATTTCTATTCTAAACGACCTTATATTCTACCGGCTCTGATTAGACTACGTACAGTCCTATATTATCTGCGCAGTATTTCGAGTCGACGGTTGGGCGGGAAACGATCTATGCGAGCAATATAAAAATAAATATCATACTGTATTTTATTCAAATAGCCCGGCGCGTAAACGCTTTGATATTGCAACGATTTCGTTTTTTTCCTTCCGCATTTCCACTGGTAAATAACTTGCTCTCTCGAGTATATTCGCTCCAATTTTTATTTTCCTCATAATTTATGGGCGTTTGTTTAATTTCATAGAATAAGATATTACTCGAAGGTCGGTAAATATTGCACGATATGCTTTTATACAAATGATCTACTAGTGTGTAAATAAACATTTTACATTTCATGGGGAATGTTTCAGCTGGAATTTATGCTTGAAAGTACGTATTGTTATACGTAGTTTCTGTTGAGTCTTGAAGCTAGAGAAAGTTCATTGCGAAATGTTAAGAATATACTTTTGGTACGAGCAGCTTAGTTACACTATAAGCTGAAACATTTTAGAAAGGATAAATTAGCGAAACAAAAAGGATCGTAAACAATACACGTAAAAAAATCTCAACTAAATTGAAAGCATGATATTAAATAATTTACGTTAAGAAAGAAAACTGCGCAGTTTACTCCCGGCAAGCCGAAAAATCATGACTTTCCTCATTTTACGTATACGCACGGAATTCAGCCGCCTACTCACATCTTCCGTATAAAACACAATATAAAAACGAAATATTATCAATATCACATAGACAGTCGGGAAAATTTGAAAAAACTTGTCAGCTTAAAACCAGCCGGGTTATAAGTACACGTCGCTATACGAGTCGTCGGTATGTCGATGCAGCAGGCGGCTTTGCTCAATCGCCGTACGCTTTGGCTTGCATTGAGCGCCGAGTGGAAAAGCGACTATAAGTTACCGAGGTGCAGAGGCCTCCGCTGCTACTGGCTCGTCTTACGCAAGGCTACTCTCAGCGGCAGCAGCTCGCGTCTCTCTAGTTTTACGATGTTCTCGTCTAAACGGGTGCAAAGTTGTCGCGGGCTGCACGGCAGGTTTTTCCCGATGACAAACGACCTTCGGCCCCGCCGGTGTAGATGTGCTACGCGGCGGCAGCGGCAGGCGCTGATCGCGTAATTGGATTGCGAATAATTAAGAAAAACGATTAATTAGCCGAGGAGCTGGAACGAGTCGGGCCTATGCATAGCCTCCTCTCTCTCTCTCTCTCTCTCTCTCTCTCTTCTCTTCTATACTCGTTTTTTTTATCAGTGTTATATGTAGTAGAGAGCAGAGACGGAAGAGCGGAACGCGAGGAAACGAGTGCCAGAACTCTGTCACACTTTGGAATTAATTAAAGCACAGGAACTCGGTCAGTGTACTAAGCTCTTCTTTCCCTCTCTCTCTCTCTCTCTCTCTCTCTTGCTCTCTCAGCCTATATACCTGCAGAGTCTCCGGTGCGCTCTCTTCTCTCTCTCACTCCTTCTCTTTCGCACTTTTCCAACGGCGAGCGGCGAGCACTGCAGCCCGGTAAAACGAGGGGCTCGATAACGAAGCCCCAAAGTGAATATAAATTCTCCGTAATTAACTTATGCCTCGCGTTAAACGCGCGGAGCTCGCGCCGCAGCCGCTGGACCATAACTTCCGAGGTTATAGGGACCGCCACGCCGGGATGCATGGAATTGCCTCTCTCTCTCTCTCTCTCTCTCTCTCTCTCTCTCTTTCTCTACCGCTCTCGCTTTCTTCCTCCTCCTCCTCCCCCTGCTCTCACTCTCCGTCTCTCTTTCTCCCTCCGCTGCTGGGCTACTCCATACCCACTCTCTTACGAACTGCGGAGCTCTTTTGCCTGCGGCCTGCGCTGCCGGCACCGGCGGCGCGAGCTCGATCTTTTGTTATAGCTTTACGCCAGATGCCCGACGCGCGCGGAAGAGAGTGAGAGAGCGAGAGAGCGAGTTGGAGCGCAAGAACAAGGCTGCTCGGCAGGACTGCGCCGCCTCGCTGCAGCCTCTATTTTCCGGCTTGAATTGATAACCGGCCAGAAATTAACTGCGCGCCTCGTCCCCCCCCCCCCCCCCCCCCCCCC
>UELU01136855.1:19976-60392 GCA_900490025.1 Megastigmus dorsalis
CCCCCCAACCCCGCTAATTTACACGTTCATCTGAGGCCGCGCGTGTTTGTTCCTTTTCTCTCCCTCGGCTTGTGCCGCCCGCCATCGCGAGAGAGATATAGAGAACTCCCTTTGTGGACCGAGAGCGGCCAGCTCCCAATGCAGAAAGGGGGGTGAAAAAGTTCATGCATAATGCGTGAAGCGCGAGAGAGAGAGAGAGAGAGAGAGAGAGAGAGAGCTGCGCAGACCAAGCTTTTACATGGGCCGACACGACACGACGCTGTGACCTCGATTTCGATGCTTTCGCAGAACACCAGAATGGTCGGCTATACGCTGCACGGCTCTGTCCCTGTTGTTATTGCTCAAAGTATAGTCACTTTTTCTCCCGTTTTAATTGTTTTCCGTAAACTAACTTTCCTAGACTAGATTGTTTTGCCGCGGCGGTCGCTCTTTCATAATTGTTTTCCAAGCGATATATAGAGGCCCAGTGCTGCACTGATGGACTTGACGCTTGCGTATCCCCGTATATAGAGGTATACACACGCAGAAGCGAGAAAATCGTCATGCACCAACTCAACTGCAGCTGTGCTAATATTTTTTTTCCCATTATACGAAGTACTTTTGTTTGCCGCGCGGCGCGGCAATGGGAACGCGATAGCCCTCGTACGACTGGCAGATGATTATATTTTGGCTGAATGTATACGTGGAAATCCGTTATGGGCTTTCCGATATCTATATACTTTTACCGACTACATGCCCCGAGCGTTTAATTAGCTGTTTTGGTTCGGGCAAAAATAAGCTACCTCCAATACTTGTTTTATGGAGAGTTGAGACTGTTTGCTAGCCAATGCTGCTTACCGCTGCAGCGGGAAAACTAGGTTTATAAGTACATCTGCTTGATGAGTTAAGACTTGCGTATATAGGCGCTGCTGGAGCTACTGTATTCATAATTAAGCTACTATGTAATGGGACGATTTTAACTGGACGTCGCCGCTTAATCAAAATCGAGACCGTCATTTAATGGTATTTTTTTAAACGATAATTATCATTCTGAAATTAATTGCTATGCAGGTATTACTTTGGACATTCAATATTTTACGTTATATTATAAATACGAGCGCAGTTATGATGTACGTGTTAATCGATCACCATTACAATGTTATTAAAAATAAAAATATCTATCCAAAGGATATACGCAAAAGCAATGCGTTTCCCAGCTGAAAGTGTATGACCTACAGAATCAGAAACAATTGTTTAATATAACAATATAGATATAGATATAGTTTATAACGGTGTTCTTATTCAAACCGATGGCAATGGCATAATAAAATACGATTAAAGTTCTCGAATAGAGTTTGCATATATGTACATGTCTAGTTTTACGCGTGTAGTGTATGACGCTATCTGATTGGAGCTTTCATAAACGATATTTGCTTATTTAATTGTCACATTTTGCATTTCACTTCAGATTTTCCAGCGAAATAACTTAGCCGTTTGATTTACTAAAATATTTCAAACGTGCACTTACTTTTAAAATATAGTTTTAATGTATAATATTAAATACGGTGACGGTTCATGTATGTCGTAGATTATTATTAAACTCTTCATCGAGCAAAAATTAAAATTAGAAAAGGTAAAAACTTTTCGGCGATCGTTATATGCTACTATCGTCGTTTGTGCGCCCAAACTAAAAAGTCTGCAGCGCGGATTTAAAAAATTTAAGTAATACATTTCTTAAGCTTTAAGCTTCTTCGAGACGTTATCAAAGTCATTTTAAAGTGCAGTTTTCGAATTATTGAAGAATCTGGACTATTTCGTACGAAAAATGTTCAAGTTTCCTGGCAAGGATTTTACGCAATATACTTGATTTTCATCCAAATCTGTACAAAGATTCAGTTTGAATCCAGAATGAAAACAGTAACCCATGGAGCTTAAAATGCTGTGCGGAGCTACTTCGTGGGTGCTTAAACGTATTTTTCACTTAAAACGAGCGGCGTTGAATCGGCATAATGTTTTCTTTGGCTAGCAAAAGCAATAAGCATCTCTGCATTGCGGATTTCTCGAAAAAAATTAGCGCTGCTTTCTCTAGAACATTTTGATAATGTTTTTGTAATGAAATTTCAGACCAATAATCTGACTTAAATGACACTAAAAGCAAATTGAATGTTAATGATTAAAAATTTTGCTCAAAGTATGCAAAAGTAATTGCGTTTTTCCGTATATTTATATTACCATTTCATTGCTGTTATATATACGGATAAAAATGAAATCAGGCCAAGTCGTAGCAAGAGTTCAAAGTTCAACATTGAATGTACATGATTTTGAACAAGATGATTTTTTTATGAAAGAAAAAACTGCTACGAATATTGATTTACGCATTGAGGTCGAAGTATTTGCAAAAGGTGTGCGCTCTTTTTCATTCAGTAGTAGCAGGTGTTGGGAGATTTGGATAAGGTAAAGGTAAAGTTTTGAAATTCTTGAAATGACTTTTTAAAACTTTTGTGTTCCCAGTTTTCACAAACACGTATAAGTGACATTTACAAGTTTGCACAAGTAAAAACACAGAAAATATCTTTGTTGAAGTGACTCAAAACATAATAATATTTTGTCCTTTTGAAAACACTGAAAAAGGAAATTATACTTAACTTACATCGCGCTCTTATTTTCTCAGTATCAAATAATAAATGAAAAATGAAATTTATTATATTATTTAATACTTATACTCGGATGTTGTAGATTTCTTTTAATTTTACAAATTTAGAAATAATATACCATTACGATCTCTCAAAGTCAAAACTTTTTCTCTTTTTGTTTCTTTTTTAAGATGTACTGTGCGTAAGACAAGTCTCTACCTCACGAGCGAGATTATTAAAAAATGCTCTATTAAAGTAAAGAAGAAGATCTGGTAGTTTAGTTTCCATTAAAAAACAGTCTCTCCTGCCATAAAAATGATGGGTAACATTTCAAAGTTGAGCCAAGGAATTATAATGGTGTTATGCTGTCTGTCTCGCGCAGCATTAACGCTCACACGCATATATAACGAAAAGAGGAAGTTTTATGTCAATCATAATAGAGGAGCTGGAAAAAAAAAAAAATTAACGCGAGACATATTAAATTTTAATTAGACTTGGCGGCAAAGACAAAGCCGCTAGTTACGATTGACTTAGTTAAGTACTAAAAAATTATATGGGGGATAGATTTCATTTATCAAAATGGACCGTTTGATTACCGCGCGGAAAGTGAAGTCGATGAGCTGCTGCTGCCACTGCCGCGGCTCTCTGCGCACAGTCGCGACGAGAGGTCTTCCAACAATGAACGAATTCTACGGTGCAATAAATGAATAACGAGGGTAACAGAGGGGACTATCTGAATAATTTTGCGGTTAAATGAATACCGAGCGAATCGCGGGAATAATTAATTCCGTTAATCGTCCAAGTGAATTATTCATTTCTGGGGGAGTGGAAGAGGGGCGGGTGGGGGACTGTATGCACCCAGTACTAACGATCCGTCAAAATATGGAAAATCGCTTATCGACGATATTATATTATTCATCTCGGTGGAGTGATGGCGGAAGAATTTTTACCGATGATGCATCCGATGATGAATTTTACCTAAAACCGAGATGAAAACGGTGCGCGTGCCGTCGGTGCGTATTTAGCAAATCAAATGTATTCAGTGTTATCGGTACACCTCGATTGTTTTGTATATAGGCAAAATTATTATAAATAACGCGCAATCTTATCCGCTCGCTAAACATACGTTTCAACGCGAACGTGTCCAGACACAAGTGCTTACTAATTATAAAAAAAGTTTTAAAAAAAAGTAAAACGGGTTTTGAAATTCGAAAATCAGTTCGGCCGTTCTCGAGAACAAAGCTTGCTGTACCCAATTTCAAAAATGCCTCTTTTAGAGATTCTCGATCATAATATTTCGACTAAAATACTATAAAAAGTAAATAACGATAAAAGTATTTCATCATTATTAACAACTTTAGGTGTGTAAAATCAAGTCATCGTGTAATTACATATTTTCGTATACAAAACATCTGTCATGGTCGTACAAAGCAAAAAAATATTTTTATTTTTCAAATTCATTCATTAGACAACGCATCGAATATAGAGAAAGATTATCCAATTATTATGGTGTAATGCTTTAGCAGTTGTTCCAATTTTTTTAGAGCCGATGAGCGCAACGAATATATACACGGCTTAAAAAAAGCGAAAAATTGGCACACAAAAGCCACTAAGTTACAAAGGAGATCGTGTACAGGGCGCGGCCAAAAGAAGAGAAAAGAAAAACCAAAAGCTCAGTCAAAAAACAGAGCGCAAATGCATCAATGAACAGATGAACGCTCGCTCTTAATTTCTAAACAATTCGTCAAGCTAAAAAAAAGCCATATAACGAGCGAGAGAGGGAGAAACACCGTAAAAAGAAGAAAAGAAGAAAAAAAATCGAAATGCGACCGATGGCTTTCCATTTGTCGTTGTTTGCGCTTATTTGCTTCTCGGAGCGGACGGCCCCGCTTTAGCTCCAGTCCCTCCCTCTCCTCTATCACTCTCTCTCTCTCTATCTCTTCCTCACGACCAGGCGAGGTTCGAGTGCTCCGCCGCGGCGCTTCACTATATTTTTTCTATAGCCCTCAATAGAGCAAACGCAAGGTGCGCACAATGCGCGTAACAGCCCCATTGTGCGGAAGGCGGGCGAAGCTCCGCACACGCGATCCGTATGAGCCCAGCTGCTGGAGCTTCGGTCATATAACGATCCGCGCGCAACAACTCGAATGGGACGTACGGGCCGTCGACGGCGTTGCGCTAAAAAAAACCAACGTCATCAAAGAGCCAATGTGAGCGAGCGCATTCAGGGGGGAGGGGGGGGGGATATACGCAAGGCTCGCGCATCCATTGAAGTGGTATAACGCCACGCGGATCGGGTCGGACACCCTGCACTGCACTGCTGCACACCTACGCATACAAACGCGCGCGCACAACAAAGATAGAGAGAGAGAGAGAGAGCGCCGCATCGCGGACAACAAAGCTTTTTGTTGATTATATATATATATATATAAAGCGCGCGAGCCGCACTCTCGGGGAATACACACAGCGGCAGCGAAAAGCGCGCCAGGGCAGCTCTATACTCTTTTTCTTACGCTGCCGGGCTGCTATTGTGTCGGTACTATACACATACATGTGGCTGTGTGCGTCTGTGTGGCAGAGCGAGTCTGTGCGCGTAGGTATAAGGGCGAAGGCAAGACAGCTCGATGTCTTCTTGATGATTTATTTTTAGCTTCTTTCACGAGGCGGCGGCGTTCGCGCTTACGCCGTTTCTTTTTCGCTCGGCGTCTGCGGCGTAGCGCGAGGGTTAGGTTTCTTGTCGGTGCACATCCGCTTGCCTCTTGTTATAAGGAACTTCGGGCCGCGGTATAAAGCACGCGGTCAGATAACTATTTCAAAGGGGAAGAATGAAATTGCTATGTTTAACGTTCTCTTCATTATGCTCGGCCCTTTTGTATTCTATTTTCGCTCGTCGCTCTCTCTCTATCTCTGTCTCTGTCTCACTCCCTTCCATTTTGTAATGTTAAAAATACGGAAGTACGGTCATTCCTTTTTTATGGAATGGCCGCGACAATATGTTAAGCGAGAAATGAAATGAAAATATGTGCCTCGGTGCTGCAGGACTGAATTAATAATGTAATTAAGGTTTTATTTATTATTTACTAATGCGATGGGAAGGTGTGCTATCCTCCATTTTTTTCGACCTACGGATTTTTGTTGCTGCAATCGCCTTATGCGCATGGGGGGAAACTCGCGAGCGAGCTGTGCAAACTTTGAAGTTTTCCTACTTACACATTAACGACAGCACAGCGCGCTGCCTTCGTACGAGTTTGCGATTCGCGCGCGCAGTTTATTCCCCGAGTTATTAACTGTTACTCAACTGTGTGCCACTGAATCCTCGACGAGAGAAGTATATTATACGATGCAATGTATATTACACGAACAGTTGTAATTAGAAAAAAAAAAGAAGAAAAAAACTGCGAATATCTCGAGTTTTGCGCGTTGATGGAGATTTCCTGTCGAGATGGAGTGGAGAGAAGTGGGGACGAAAATGACGCAATAATTTGAATTTATATTCATAAAATCAGTCAAGACTTTTAAATGCAATTATAGTGAGCTGCAGTATAAGACAGTAAGAAGGGACAACGGCTGCACTATCGCGCGAGTAATCAAGTCCCAGTTCCCTCGCCTCCACCTCCATCTCCACCTCCATCTCCACCTCCCGCATCTCTTTCTCTTTCGCCCTTCATCACGTATACATTTAGATTGAAAATTACTAATCAGTCTGGGCACCGAAATTCCGCGCGCTCCCGTCAAGACTTTTAGCGAGTCTGAAGGAGCCGGAGCGAAAGCTCCTCAACTTGCCGCGCTAAAGGCAGATAAATCAGGAAGTTTTTGCTATTTACACAACACACTAGTGAAACGAGGTACGTCGGAAAGAGCTAGAGAGAGAGACTGACTGAGGGAGAGAGAGAGAGAGAGACTGAGTCTGAGTGGGAGAGGTAGAAAAGAGAAAGGGATAGAGAAGAGTAAAGAAGAAGAAGAAGAAGAAGAAGAAGAAGAAGAAGGCGACTGTGCAGGAGGTGAGGCGAGAGAATGCAAGAAAGAGCAGAAAACACGGGGGCGAAGGAAGCGACTAAGAGAGTGAGAGAGAGTGAGAGAGATGACGAAGTGTATACGTATATATATATAGCCCGGGAGTCTCTGGGTGCCCTCTTGCTTGCTGGCTTATTTGCATGGATATTTGGCCTTCTTCCCTCTCTCCAATCCTCCTCTCTCGCTGGTCGTTTTATACCCCTCCCCCTCCCCGTATACGTCGCAGAAGCTTCCGCAGCCGCCGCAAGCCTCAAGTCCCCGCACACGCGGGCGCTGGCGCGGTGGCCGCCTCTCTTTAAGTAAGCCGCTGTGCAGACAAGAAGCGAGCGAGCTAAAGCAAGGGAGAGGGAGAGAGGGAGAGAGAGAGAGAGAGAGAGAGAGAGAGGAAGAGATAGTGAGCGAGAGGGAAAATTGAGCCTGTGGGGGCCAAAGTTGCCCATTTGCCGAGCGAACCGCACCGCCCGCAGCCTCCTGCATCACGATTCGGTCAGATTCGAATTCCCTATGAATACGCCGCCGACTGCCAGCTCTCGCCGTCGACGTCTGCCTCGACGTTTCTCTCTCTCTCTCTGACCCATCACCCGGATACCCTTTTATCAATCTTCGCCCCGTTCGAGCTACCTCGCGCTACCCTCACCTACTCTTTCTCCTTCCTCTATCTCCCTTTCTCCCCCCCCCCTCTCTCTCTCTCTCTCTGCGTCTCTCCTTCCTCTATCAGTTTACTCTCGACGCGCCTCAACGACGACGACGACGACGACGACGACGACGGCGGTGCGACGACAGAGGCAGAGAGAACGAGAGAGCCAAGGGCTGCCAAGCGCCCAAGCACCCGAGCAATAAAGCTCGAGCCCGGTAATGTGGGTCCCTATTGAAATCTGTAAAAAGCCCCGACGCGGCGATATCTCTCCGAGATTAGATGCGCCTTTTAAGGATTCGCTCGACGAGCGCACTTTCTTTTTTCTCTCCCTCGCACAGCCGAAGCAGCTCTTCTTGCTCTGCCTGGGCTATAGCTACTGTGGCCCGCCGCTCCGCTGACAACCGACTGACCCCCGATAATTACTGCGCCCTGCTTCGGACTTCTTTTTGCCTTTCTTCCGCACCTACACACGCGCCCAGCTTCTAAAGTACTTTTGGATGTCTTCGGTACACGTGCAGTCTGAGCTTGTTTCGCCATCTTGCACGACATCGATGTTGTCAAAGTGTTGGCGTTGTCGGTCGAGTAATTCTCTTTAAATTGTTCTCATCTAGCTTAGCTTATGGCCCGCATTCGACTATGTGCTTAACGTTATAATAACGAATACTAAGACGACTCAGCCAATTCAATTTCACCCTTATTACTAGACATGTTCGAATGCCATTTATTCTTGTTCGCTTTGGTAAGCTTTTGAACCACTATGATTGAACATCAACGTTGCTTAAACGAAGAATTTGATACGCGCATACCTGCATGTACTTAACTTCTATTTTATCCACACTGCAGATATTAGCGTTCGTTTAGTTATTCATTTTTCGTACGCTTAAAATTCCTTTTTATTATTTACGCTGCAGTAATTAAATATTTTGTACAAGGATTATTAAATATTTTTCTTTTTAATTATTTTTATATTTCCTGCGAAATAATTTTTCAAATTAAAAGCTTTGATCAAAAATGTGTAAAATGTGAAATGAAAATAAATACCTTTCTTTATCCAACGAAAAGTGCTTTTATACAGTGCACGAAATTACTTATTTTCATTTTCTTTTCAGATTTAAAATAATATTTTGTTTATAAAGATTAATGCTTTAATTAATTATTATTCTATATATTATATTATTCGCTACATTATTATGTGCTAATAGTAATAGTAATATAGAATGAAATAGAATCTATATATCTATAAGCAAAAAGGTTAATTGATTGATTATTCTGAATCAAGTAACTGTATTGTTCAAGTAAGTCTACATAGACATGATTATTATTGACGAAACGGACGAGTATCGACTGCGTTTTATCAACTAATTACACGTCTATCAATTCGAGATCGGTTGAATGTATCCAAACTTCAGAAGCCAATTAAAAATATCGATACTTTTCGTTTTATATACTGTTGAAAATTTTTTGTCTTAATATTTGATTGAAATTATAAGTGATACCGTGTAATGAAAGAATATAGATAGTTGCAGCAATCAATTATTTAATATTATCGTTAAAGTATTTAAAAATCAGTGACGAATTAAGTAATATACTATCTGCTCATTTCTATTGAAAAACAATGTTGGCGATTAATTTTCACAAATCTAACCATTTATTCCTATATATTAGTGCACACTTTTGATGTAAATCTAATTTATTATCTGTTTCCAAATTGTATGGGTATAAACCTACCGATAACCAGACGAAAATATTTAAATATACAGCCTACAAGAAATAAAAAAGCTATTTATATATAAAATTTTAAAAAGATTGGAGTAGTTTTTCTCCTGTTATCAAATGCCATAGAATATAACTTTTCGTAAAATAATTTCTTTTTCTAAAATTAATAAGTCCATAATAATGGCTTAAAAATTTGCTAATAACAAATATTTTTTTATTAAAAAAAAAATCATAAGTATAGTGACACAGATATTCAAAAGCTATAGCCTAAGCCTACAAAAATGACATTTTTTAAAATAATAAAAGAACGACGTAAGTTATCCTGAAAAATAAGAATTTTAAACTTACAATACGTAAAAATTAGGAATCGATTATCAAAAATTGAATATTGTTCATAAAAGACAAAAAAATAGATGAATCTTACATAGTATTTTTCTTCACAAGGCCGTAAAATCTTATGACCATGTGACGAACATTTTTTTATATCATAGACGTAAAATCTTATTTTTCGCAAGGTTTTTAATATGCAAAATTAAATATCCCAAAATAAAAGCCAAACGAAAAATAAGATTTTATATCTATGATATAAAAAGAAATTGTTCGTCATACTATCTGAGTCTCCATCCCACAAAAAAAAATAGTATGTTTCCATGAGTTCTGGACTGACCAAGTTTTTTTTTCTCGCTAAGTGTATAATATTCTATTTTTTCTCATACCAGCACCTACAGTCCACCGTTCCCTCCCGGCACCCGAGCGAGAAATGTGTATTATGCGCTGATATGAGGAAAATAAATAAAATGAATAGGTATTGAAATTTGAATATCATGTCATCTGTTCTCACACATACCATACAAATACGAAATTTTTTTTTCACAAATAGTCAAATTTTTTTCTAATTGTCGCCTCAGTGCAAAAAGAGCGCATCCCAATTTATTTATACAAAAAAGAAGTATCACAATTTTTTTAGACCGTTTTTACGTTTATAGTACAATAACGCAAAAAATAAAATTATAAATAAATTCATAAATATTCATGTTGTTTGCCCTTTTTCTGACTACAGCACCTGTTTCCGGATATCACAAGAATGATTAAACCAATTGTTCTCGCTATGAATCATCAAAGCCTCACCACAAGTTTCTCTGCACACGAAATTACGATAGCCGTATCCTTATTCTGCTCCGAAAATTATTCACTTGCTCGCTTGGATATAGGATTCCCTTTTTTATTTCTTATTTCTAGAAAAATTATTTATTACTTTAACCATTTGAGTTTCTTGAATAATCGAAACTAATTGAATAAAAAAAATACAAAATTATCAACTAAACCTAACATATCAAACAACTAACAATATGTTTTATCTTAGCATTTTATCTTTGTAATTGTATATATTGAATAACAATATCAATGCCATCAAAAGTTGATGCGCCATTAATAATTCTTATTTTCATTCAATTGATTTTTCAAGCTGATATCAATATTTATGTAAAATTGTATCTTTTTTAAATAAAAGCTTAGCAATAAACGTGATATAAATTCTACTTTTTGTAATAAATGTAGTTTGAAACGAACGATAAAAGTGTACGTTAGTGAAAGTCAACGTTTACAACGATAAAAACAACTCACACGTAATTGCTCGCAATAGCCCCGCTATGTCGTTAATCGCCAAACACATATATCGTTCGAGTTTCATGGTATTGTGGCGATCTAGCAAGTGAACTGTAGCAAGTCATCAGCTGTTGAGTGCAGAGTGATCCACGTTATTCAACGATTTTATAGCTGCTAAAAATATTTTGCAGATATATATTCTTTAGAGAAAAGTTATATAGAAGATATATAAAGATATATAAAAGAAGTGAATTTTTTGTCTTGGCAAATGTGTGTAAAATATGTAGTAAAATAGTTTTACTGCATAATTGGTGATTGAATTGAGTTGCTATACAGATTCAAAACATATATTTAGGGTTATTCACACATTAACATTTTGAACATGATTTAATTGATTATATAACCTAATATATACCGAAACGTTAGTTACATATTTATGGACTTTAAACCATTTTCAATTAACTCCGTTTTTTTAAGGATCGTTACTTTGGCCTTTATGTAACATTAATATTCTCGCAAGTAATCCATTGATATAATTATTCCACATTAAAAATGATTTGATCTGCCTTTTTTCATAAGACAGTTTAGATTAAAACAAGAGAAAATTTGTCAATGACATATCTAGAAATATCTGGAATGAATCAAGAAAGAATAAATAGGAATAAGTGGTAACGCTCAGGATTCAGTCATCCACGTCATTTCTCAATGCAATATCTTACTTTTCACACTCAGTATTCAGTCGGAACATATAACTATTATAACTTATAATTGTATTACCCACTAACTATTTCTAGAAAGTCTACGAAAAATGTATATAAGTAATAAGAGCACGCTGTAGCATAAGCAGTGCTATATATATATATATATATATATGGGATTAGCGCAACGATTCGCAGAAAATGTGCAGCGTAAGCGCAATTCCAATACGTATACGCTCGTGAAACTGTAGAATTCGCTTAAATCTCTGGAACGGGGGAAAAAATTCAGGGTATCTATAAGTACAAACCGATAAGTAGAAGTGGCTCTCGGGGTATTTGGCGCGGCCGTGGCCATAGTTGTATCGTTCTGTTTTCATGCGCCTGCATGCAGGATCTCCGGGGGCGGGGGGGGAGTAAAAGGCGAGTAGCCCCCGGTTTCGCGGTCGACGATCTGCGCTCAAAGGCGCGTGCATTGGTCGAAACACGCCTCTCCTCACTTTTGGCCCTTTTGCCGAATCGCAAGCAACGTTCGCGAGCGTTGCATGGGAGAAGGTGCAAGTGCGCGGCAGTAGGGGGCGGAGGGTAGGAGGCGGTGGCGGCAGCGGAGAGGCGAGTGCCCAAAGGAACCTGCTCCGAGCGCACGATTTATAGTTATTGTGTGGAAAGCGCGCGCGCGCCGGCCGAGCTAGCTAGCGAGAGCAATATTCCATATCTGGAGGCATTCCTCTGCACTTTTACGGTCGTTTCATTGCGGCGCGGCTCTCGTAAAATCGCGCTGCAATCCGAGGAAGCGAGGACTGGAACGGACGACGCGGAACTTAAAAAAGCCCCCGAGTCCCCCCCCCCTACGACGAACGTAAATCAGTCTCAGTGCGCGCGCGCCTTAGCATGGGACTTTATCAAATGCTCTCCGCTATATTGTGTATTTTTTTTCTTTCTTTTTTTTACTGACTTGCAAGCAAGTTTCCCCGGCCGTGTTTGTGTAAAGTGTGCCGTGGCAAGCGGGCGCTACTTTTATACGCTTTTCTACTTCTTATGCTTTTGAATAATGATGCCTTACATCAAGTCAAATATTGTCTTACGCTCGTATACACTATGCCTGTGTTACTATACGCCAACTGTCGTCTCCTACTTACTCTGACGCTGCTGCTGCTGCTGCTGCTGCTGCTAAAGCTATTTCCGTCTATTTCCGTGCGCACTGTGTACCAGTTATTTCGCATTAAGTTTTATGATGCACAATCACTTTTCTTTACCGCTGCTTATACATACTAGCTATATGATCTACGTACTCTTGAATATATTTTTTTTTGTAACAGATTTCGCGAAAATATTTCAATTGGCATAACTAAAATTATACGGATGTATAATGTGTGCACACGCGGTGATTAAGAAAAGAGTAGTAGCGAATCGATAATTTTCATTAAAAAGAGGAATTTATTTACTTCGTGTAGTCTGCGTCTGTATCTGTATCTGTACACGAGTAGCTAGCTTTCATGTTTAATAGAGCGCAGTCAATCATGCGTTTCGCGAGCGATCACTCACGTTATTATTTAAACACAGCTCCAACTTTGAGAAATGTTTATTAACATGAAATATTTGCTCCGCGGATAAGCAAAGATTGCTTGTATCAGTTATGGTGTGCTAATGCAGAAAATTGCGCTATGGTTAAAGTGTTGTTATTGCGGTCGATGTTTAACACCAGGAATGTTCGGAAATCATATTATCCTGCAATCGCGGAATTGCTAATGTATAGTTTACTTAGAGCTAATGGGAGTCAAATAGAAAGCCATTGCGGATTTTTCATATTTATTTTTCATGAATATTTTATTGCTTTAATCTTTCCATTAAGAGCTGCGTTGAAATTGCTGCCGCATTTGCAATTAATTGAATTTCTGTATGGATATTTCGCTAAAATTTTTGAAATAAGAAAATCTGCATAACAATATGAATAATTTGTTTCTATTAAAAAATTGCGCATTATAGGCTCTCGTTCCACTCCAAGTGATACCATTTTACGTCGCTATGGCTTCAAATGACTTCGCTTATGTCAAAAACTGATTTTTTTATTACCGTAGAGGGAGGAACCCTCCAAGAGACGATCGCATTAGCTTTGAATCTTGCATTATACTTTCAAAATAAAATTATGATATGCTAACATGCAAATGCTTCAATAAATTTGAATTTACATAGTCCTAAAATTAAAATGAAACGAAGGTATCTATGTATATTCTTGTGAACGAATGGCAAAGGTTAATCGACTGTTTATTTAATTATATAGATATATTATTTGTTAAGTAAATATCTTAATGACTAATACTAAATTCAAATCATGTATAAGCTGCTTTGAAATAGATATCATTAATGTCAATTAGCTCAAGATTCAATATGATTATTACTATGAGCGATATCGCCATTCATGTTAGTGTACATCAGATGTCCCGTATCATAATGCTTGTATACTATAACTTATTTAGACACCGATTGAATTTGAAATCAAATTATAGGTACAAAAAAATCTTTATTTTACTTACTAAAATTTGCCTCAGTTCTTTTATACACATACTTTTAAAATAACAGTATGAGTAAAATCCATAGACATCCTCCTTTCAATCTAATTGGATAAAATTTCTTTTACGGACACTAAAAAAAACATCGGTAATTAATATTCACAAGGGTATTGTGCATTTAAAAGATGAAAGAATACCCGAGAGAAAATCGTAAATATTCTGCACCGTCACATTTGTTCCGCGCAGTAAAAAAAAATATAGGAAATTGATCAATGCGCGAGTTATTGTACAGTATCAGAAATCTGTTATCAATCGTTCGGTTAAAGGCTCTACAAAACACTGCATCCTAATGCACCGTAGCGATTCGATACATAACTGCGCAGCATTGGTTTCCGCGATAGTGAGAGAATCATATTTGACAGTAATAAATTCCGAAGCGCCCGATGCGGTGCGCGGCATACTGATACCGTTACACATACATATATATACATATACATCAGCGCGATGTGTACACGAGGCGCGGAGTGGCAAAAAAGGCCGCACCAATTACAATGGTGCTTTGATTCCTCAAAGTGCTTTCAATTTCAACTGAAATATTGTGCGCTATTGATAATCAGACTGATGCGAAGGTAAATCATTTATACGTAAATAATATGGATAAGTGAAAGGTTTCAATTGTATACCTTTTCCTGGTAGAATTAAATGGAAATTTTAATAGCAGTTATATTTGTATGAGAAAAATTCGTAAAGCGATTTTTGCTCGTGAACGTAGCAATTTATTTTAAATACAAAGTATAATCGGTTTTGCAAAATGTTACCGATAATTATTATCCAACGTGATTTTATATGAAAAGTTTTTAAAATGCTGCAGCAGTTGAATGGTATCAAGTTAAACGAGGTATAAATATATTCATTATTTGAATATTTAAAATCATCGGATATAAAAGCCTATATAGATTACTTAAAAAACGCGAAGCTCGAATGAATGTACCTAAGTGGCACATCTGAATAAACGATCAAACAAAAGAACAATTTCCCAAAGCTTATAGTCCAGAGAGAAAAAATCAATGGCCTAAAATACTTGCTCGCTGCTCCATAAGTGTTCATAAAAAAATGTTCGCGGGCCGGAGGATTTTCACGTTGGGCGCAGGAAAAAAGCGCCCGCGCAAACTGGCGGTGGTGGAATAATTGCGCGTCAGGACCGGACGCCGACGTGTGCGCGGCTGAAAAGGCAGATGCGATCGATCGGATTAGACATTATTGGCTATCGGGACTCGCGCTGGGTATCAATGACAATGGGCTTCCTCTCTCTCTCTCTCTCTCTCTCTCTCTTTCTCTCCCTCTCTCTCTCGCTCGGTAAACCGCCTGCCAGGACGAACGGATACTTGATTTATACTAACAATCGAAGCGCCTACTCTGCCGGTCCCCTCGGAAACTCATGCCACGCTGAGATCCTGTTCAACGCCACATAATCCAACGCGAGAGAGAGAGAGAGAGAGAGAGAGAGAACGAGAAGTCGAGCTTTGCGGACTGATATACAGATAGAACTCGCGTGAGTGTATATGTGTGTGTGTGTGTGCGAAAGGAATAGAGGGACGTCAGTTTCAAACAGAGAACTGCTGACAAATTTGTGGCTGCGGGCTGCGATTTTGAAAAGCGCTTTATCATTACTTTATACGGACTCAGGACTTCGCTAGATTAAATTCGACACGCGCTTGCCTGCTGCTGCTGCTGCTGCTGCTGCTGCACGCCAAAAATATGTACGTGTTTTCTAGCGCGAAATTTTGCGTGCATATGGAAAAAAAACAGATTTCGTATGTAGAACATCGCGTCCGATCCTTATTTAATGGTATAGCTCGTGCGTTGAATGTTTAAATGCTTTAACTGACATCTTGGAATATATAATATGGAATAATGTTGAAACTAGAGCAAACCTGAGCTTCAAGAAAATTTAATAAATGTGCTGGATGTTTACTTTATGCCTTTATTCTACGAAAAATGAATTCACTTCTTGCATTTTTATGTACCGGTCCCTTAGAAAATTTAATATTAGCCTGTATAATATAACGCTTGCGATCCCGAGCAAGATTACATTATACATCGTTTTATTTTCCTTTTCTTTTTTCAAATTCAATGTTTTGAATTAATAAACGTAACAACAGTGATCGCGACTGGGCAGACTTGTTTAAATATTCAACTATTTATTTTATACCGATGATTTCGCGTAAATTTGTAATTGAATAAACAAATTTCATGCGGTGCGCTTAAATAATATTTGAGTTAAGCCAGCACATTTTACACAGGTCCAATGTCCCCCTCTTTAATATAAATTTAAAGCTCACGCCGAAAATGGGTTTTAGATGCGCGATACGTGCCACGCATTTATATTTATATGCTCGTATAAATAGTCGCATAAATTTTAAAAATATGTCGATTATCCAAGTCAGATGAGCATTAAAGGGGAAAAAAATTGTCCAAGAAGCGCTTTCTTACACCGAATGTAGAGCAGTTTTTGATGATTGAGTAAATCTTTGAATGATCGGTCTCTGGCTTTTATCCACACAATAATATTTCTATTATGAATCTTTCTTTTTGTCTCATACTCATACTTATGTCAAAAAATTTTGTTTGTTTTAGGTAAGTGAACCTCTTCAATATCAATTTAATGCGATAGAAAATTGTCAGAGGATGGGTAAGTTTGAGTTTAGTGTACTTACAAGTAAGAGAAATAAAAATTGATTTCGCGCACGAATTCGTACAAACATACCTACACTAATTGTATTTTTAGTATAATGGAATTTTTTCTCTTTATAGATTACGCGTGTCATTGTTAAAGCATATATTTGATTACCTAAGTAATTAATATTTAAAATGAAATGTATAATATTACCATTTTCGATGTAGAAATATTTATACATTTTGAAATATTGTAGAAATTAGTTTCAATGCCATTGTCAAGAACTTTCAGACCTATAAATCGTGTAGGGAAATAAATCGATAGATTTGAAATCAGCGAACTCTAAAATACTTTTGCTTATAGAACTATAATGCAAAGGAGAAAAAAATTTCATCAAACAAGTCGTGTTAGTCGGATAGTGGTGTAAAAATGAGACTTTTATTTCGAAATTTTCTTTCCCATTATTCGCTGGTTATTTTCTTTGCGGCATACTAGAGCAGTCGAAGCTCTGCTCTCTCTCTCTCTCTCCCTCTCTGTGCAGGTCGACAATGTGACGAGGTATTTAACTTTGACGCGAACACAAATTTAACGCGAGAGCGGCTGCAAATTGCACGTTAAGGTAACGGCGCGTATCGTAATCTACGACGAAAGGACACTGCCGGTTTCAGGCACAATCGCTTCGATAATGTCCCGTGGCAGTGCAAGCGTGCGTCTCCTCCTCCTCTCGATCCCGCCCCAAGATTCGATTGCATTCTACGTACAAGAGAAACTTTAACCTCGAGCGCTGCTGCCGCGTACACGCATCCGCCGAGTATTGGAAGGGAAAAAAACAGGTCACGCGCGCACTCCACTATATGCGCCCTCCTTATACTGCAGCCTGCATAGCTTCTATGAAAATTTTATTTCTACTTATATGATTCGGTTCGCGCGCGGGCGCGCGGCTTTAATACGCCGCGTATAGATTTTATCTCTCGTCATTTTGCGTATATATACACGAGCAAAGGATCTATAAGTTCTTTCATATTTTTCTGGGAGCTTACTTCTTGAGTACACACTTGCGAAACTCTAATATTTTACAATATGACGAGCTGTTGATTACTTTTTATATTTAAATGAAATGCGCGCCTTTTACACTTTTCACGATCTGTTTTTATTGCAAGGGTTTCCTTTCTAAACTTTTAACTTTCAATTTCATGGAAGAATTTCTCGTAAGCTTGGAACCAATGAATTAAATTATATATTATCAAATAATTTTTTTTATTAATCTTGACAATTTTGTCTGTACTATACAGAGATTTCATGTTTAACCGCAATAACAATTAGTTTAATACCGATATATAATTGCTTTATTATTTCACGAATCGTAAGATTTAATGAAGTCGATTAAAAACCTTTGTTGTAAAGCGATATTATAATATTGGTCGGAAAACCATGGGGTTGGTTATTTTAATGAAATACTTTGAGGAATTAATAGCATTAAATTAATCAACTGCGAATATCGTGTTATAATATGATATTAACATTTTAAAATTATTTACTTTCATATATTTGACATATTGGGGAATAAACTTTTTTACCTTATTTTATGTGCAAGATACAACTCCGAGCAAAATATCGAGTTTAGTGAAGCTTACCCAACTGGGTCACTTTTTGTGCGGATTTAGAGCCATATCAATTTTTTCATTGTCACTTTAAAAGGAATTTTATTAAAATATCTAGTTATTTATGAACTAGAAAAGCTTTTATAATGTCATTTATTTGCATTATCCAAATTAGTATTTAGACGAAAAATAGTGCATAATGGCTTTCATAATTAGAAATTTAAAACTTGTCTCCTCTATTTAAAAAGTGCTATATTGATATTTATTAATTCGAATAATAGGTAGCGTTATATAATAAAATCCATATAAATATGCATTGTGGGGCTTAAATTTAGGAAATGTAGAAATTTATAAAAATCTTGATATTTATCTGTCAAAAGAAGACGAAGTGATGAATTTTTTACTGTTTGGTAGTAGTCTAATAAATAAAAGTCAGCATGAAATTAAATTTATATGAGTCACAGTTACCGTATATTCAACTTTAAAAAATATAATTTGCTTATAATATATTATAACAAGACGACATCTTTCAATATTGATCTTTCAAATCAGTGTAGTGCGTCATTTAAATTGAAGCAATTTTCTGATAATTACTACACATTATCCAAATACATATAAACTCTATAAGTATATCGATGACGGTGTGCAATGAAAAATCGCGCAAACGCATCGAATGAGAGTAAACGCTGCAGAATATAAAGCGAAGCGAACTCGACACGTGTGCGCGGAGAAAGCATATTCGTCATCCCGCAGTGAGAAATATTTATCGGCATGTAGGTAGGTTGCATATGCGCGCTACTCCTACAAAGTGGAGCGCGGCTCATGATTCTTATCTGTGAAAATGTTGGAAAGTCGATGCTAGAGGAGAGAGTGTGTAAAACGGTGTCGGGGGCGCTTGTCGCCCGAGAAATGCGCTTATACTCTCGTCGGGTGGAAGTCGGCACTTATATGCTCGTATCCCGGCTCTGTATATATATGTATATATATCGCTCGTTCCTCGCACTCTCTCGCGAGAGTATCCGCAAAATTGGACTCCGGACGTTCTCAATCTCATTCTGCAGTCCGCGGCTCTCGCTATGATGGGAGAATCCAGGCCAGTGCTGGATGGAGTATATATAGCAGAAGCTTCCCTTACGCATATACAGGTATATATGCGTATATATACGTCAACGCGATACGACGACTGTCGGCCTTACAGCTTAAAGCCGGGGAGATGCCGACAGACCTAGCGCGCGCGCAGATTATAGATTATTGGCCTTTTCCAGGGAAAATTGCCGAAATCGGCTTTTCCTTGCTCCGTGATCATAGGTTGTAAGACTATTTTTAGTCTCGCTCGCTCGCGCTATGCTTTACTATGGAGCCCCGATTCGCTGCGCATTCATTCAACCCATTCGCTTTCTATGGCTAAATGAATATAGCAGCGATCAAAAAGAGAGATATCTTAGTTTCCGAAGCTCTTCGATTACTTGCTTTCTATATTTATCCTTTACTATGCGTCTATTAAATCTTCGCTTGCTTTTCAAATAGAAAATGAAGTTTATTTATAATTTCCATATCGTTTTATTTTGTTGCATACAAATATATAGAACACCGATATGTTTATTGATATGATGTTTGCTTGCGTTAGAAATAAAGCGTGTGAAGTGGTCATGAAGCAAGTGACAAGAATGCACTGAACCATGAACTCACATATATATATATGTATTATAAGTATAGTCCATGGGGTTAGAAACTTGTGATTAGTAGCGTATAAAATATTTTCAATGTAGTGTATCATTGACGTACTTATATATTTATTAAAATTTTGTGTTGATGTACTGAAAAAACGTATGTCAGTCGCACATAATTTCTCTTTAGATGAGTATAATCAGTGATCCGAAAAACAAGGAAATGCTAAATATTCTAGATACTTACCTATCGGCCAAGCATAAATAATTTGCTACACAAAGAGATATATCTATAGTAGAGAACAATTAT
Organism: Megastigmus dorsalis; assembly: GCA_900490025.1. NCBI lineage: Eukaryota > Metazoa > Arthropoda > Insecta > Hymenoptera > Megastigmidae > Megastigmus > Megastigmus dorsalis. Next base: position 40,021 of record UELU01136855.1, read on the forward strand.
TGCGCACTAGAAATACGCGCAACTTTATATTTATTATAATTTATCAACTAATCCATTTTTATAGGTCTTAAATACTCGTAACTTTTTTATTTTTACAATTTCTTCTCCATCAAACAGTAGGTTATAAAACAAACTGTATGACAAGACTACAAATATATTTAGTGGAAATTGTACACAGTTAAAATATACACTATGTATTAAATTCTTTTAAATCTTAAATACACTAATTAATTAATAAAATATACGGAATATGAAATCGAGATTAAGAATCTAGTATACCAATGTTATATATCATGACCCCGACGGAATGATGATTAAAAGTGCACTCGCTTGAAGCGGCTATTGTCTCTTGGATCAAAGCCATCGCTCTGGTATTCACGCAACGCGACTTCCCTACTATATCCATGCATAAGTTATATATGCGACTATGTACATGCATAAGTTTTATATACATATATACCTACACTTTATATACATATACGTATATCTGAGTGTGATTTTAGGTTAGCTTTAATATTAATAGCAAGATGAAAAGAAAACTTGAACTCGCTGCAATTCAGAGTTCAGAATGAACGAACCTGAAACCTTCTTATTTTAAAAGCTGGACATCGGACTAAATATTGCGCTTTTTTTTCATGCTTATACGAGCTTATAGCATCTCTCAAAGTGTATCTATAAAATGCAAATTTATTATGAATTCCAGTAAGATGCGCGCGATATTATAATCTTTTTAATCTCGTTATTCATGAGAATGATGTTTTCTATTACACTCGGGCTGATCTATAACATTTCTGTAACAGCGGTATATATTTCAACCTGAGATTCCCAGGAGCGCAAGTCTGCCTGCGCCGAGAAACACAATAAACGCGAGAAAAAGAGTGAAAGAGAGAGAGAGAGAGAGAACTCCGAGCTGAGGCTATATATGCAGGATATGCGAAAGTTGAGAGAGAGAGAGAGAGAAAGGGAGAGAGAGAGAGAGAATGAGCAACGCGATAAATGTATTCAGCGGCATATTGGCAGTAAAATTCGCCCGGCGAACAAACAACTTTACGGTTATGGCCAACGACTGCTTAAAGAAGGGTGGGTATGCCAATAAAGAAATGCCAAACTTCGCGGCGGTGGCGGCGGCAGCGGCGACGGCGGCACCGACGGTATAGCAGTAGCGCGTAGGGGCGACGCAAAGTTCCGCGTGAGCTGGATTCCTTTTCGGGTATTTTCGTGGCTAGCAGTCGAATATAATCCTCCGTAGTGCTATATATGCGCGAACCCCCTGAACTCGTCATTAATTCATGCCGACGTGAGCTGCTCTCGCAGCGGCCTGGCATCTGTGTCTTGGAGTTTTTTCGCCCGACTTTCCGCGCGCGCGTACGCGGCTGTGGCCGACTATACATATATATATATAGAGAGAGAGAGATAGAGAGAGAGAGAGAGAGAGAGAGCAAAGGCTGCCGCACCTCCGTTGTCACCGCCGCAGTCGCCGTCGCTGCTGCTGCTTCGGGGGTCGCGCCGCGCCGCGAAAATTTATGCAACTTTGCAAAGAGCGCGCGAAGAAAGTTGCATTTTTGTTGGTTGACGGTGATAAAACTTTATTACTCGTTCTTCATTTTTTATCTCTTCTTTTTTTCTCGCTCTCTCTCTGTCTCATTCTCTCTGACGCTCACCCACACGCTCCCTCAGTCTCACACTTCTGTCGCGGAAAATAAAAATGCCGACTTTCGAGTTTTTATGGAAGATTTCTTCCTTTTTTTTTTTGTATCCACCCACGTGTGAAACAACACGCGCATTACGAAACGCTTATAAATCAAGAACAAGCTGCGGCGGGCTTAATTATTTTCACGCTTATTTAAATTTTTCATATGTATGCCCTTTCGTCGAAAGATAATCTTTGCATTTTTCAATGTGTTATGAATTACACGTTCTACGTGCGGGGAGATTGTATTTTATGCCGGGATGAGAACACGAGGAGAGAGGCTACGATTATCCCGTTTAATAGGAGGCTCATTAAAACTGAAAAAGGAGAATTTAGGAAAATGGCACTTCAACTTTCAAAATAAAAAAGTGAAGTTTCATAAACTTTGAGCCTCTCGGTATGTGATGCACGAAATATTTTTTTATCCGATATACATATACAACACGCACTAATGCATTTTATATTTTATTACACGACAATTTTGCTACGATTACTATTATATTATTTACAGCGTACAAAATATTTAATTTATAAATATGGAACTCCTGTATTTAAGGGAAAGTTTTATAAAACCTCTATTTTTGCTTTCGCATATCGAGAATACAGCTACAATCGACACGACTTTTTAAAATATTTCCCTTAAAATAATTTCAATTGAACGAGTTCTATATATATAGACTAAGTTATTTTAAATATAAATGTGCATATGTAATCAGATAAAAAGACCTTCTTACACTCTCAATCCTTTCAATATAGACTAAGTTTTTCTCATATGCAATTATGTCATGTCGCAATTGTTTTCATTTATACGTAATACATTTTGTGAAGTTATCAACAATCGAAACGGAAACTGTAGATCGAAGTAAATAAACCCAATTCGCGCAGTCAAAGAGGGAATATTTCTTTATCAAGCTTAATAGGAAGAGAGGAAGTATGCAAAATAAAAAAAGCGCGATACGGGCCGGGTAAAGGAGTTTTTCTCGAAAAACGGCACTGATCGAGTTATCGAATAGTCAAATAAAACGCCCATATACGAGCTTTCGCATTGTTTGTTTTTGTTGGATTTCAATTCCTTTTTCTCTCGGTCTGTGACCTCCGCCCCTCCTCTTATATAATTTTCTTCCAACCCCTCTATCTCTCTCTCTCTCTCTCTCACTGGCGCGGCTCTCGCACTCGACGAGCGCGGGGGCAGGGGGGAGGTAGGGGGGCAATCGCATAGGCAAACACGCTGCATACGAGCGCTGAACGTGATCTAATACGCGAACACACGCAGAGAGAGAGAGGCAGAGAGAGAGAGAGAGAGAGAGAGAGAGAGGCATAACCCTCCTCTGTTCCGCTCAGATCGTTCCCGTGAGTTCGCGGAAGGCCATTTCCATTTTATCGGCGATTTCGCAAAACGTAAAATTGACGCGCAAGCGCAAGCCCCCGCCGCCGGGGGCCCGCAGCTCGGTGCGCGCATCCGCTTCTCTGCACTCTCTTTACGCTCGGGGCGTGCGCGCGCGATTCTCTCTCTCTCTCTCTCGGTCTCCGGCGATGCTAAAACTCGAGCGGCACCGCTGCACACTTCGACAAAATGTCTCGACTTCACTTACTCCTTGCCATTCGACAGTCGGAGGTGTACGCGCGCCCCCAGCAGAGAGAAAGGAGATAAAGATTGAGAGAGCGAGCGCGTGCGAGCTCAAGTCGGGGATAAAGAGAGCCGAGAGAGAGAGAGAGGGGAGGGGGGGGAGAGATGCTCGCTCGAGAGTATCTCCGCGGTGGCGGCGGCTGGGGCGCGGGGCTTCGACAGCATTCAAAAAGTTTTCCTCGAGATTAAGCGGAATCGCTGCTCCGCGAAATCGAGGAGGAAACTCGAGCGTTTCTCTCTTCTTGTTCCTATAAGTGCGTTACGTCACTCAGGCTGCTCGTTTGGCCGCTTTTCGCGTGAGAGATGCGCGCCTCGTCGCTGGGAAAAATAAAGACGACGCGTACACGACGTCGATCCTGTGGCTTTCCTAAAGGTCAGGACGCATACGTTGGGCTTTGATAATATACGAAAAATTCAAATCCTGTTTAATGAACTTGAAAATGTTATTTTAAATATAAATGTGCGTATGCAATCAGATAAATAGACCTTCTTACATCTCTCAATCCTTTCGATTCAAAAGTATAATTTAATTTGAGTCTTGATGACCGATTATTTGAATCTATCGGATTATTATTTCGGTTCAATAAACTAATATCATTTTGAGTTTTCATTAACCTATATTAAATATTGTTTCATTTCAATGACTGCGTGATAATAAGAATTAAATAAATGACAAAAATTGTTTTTTTTTTTTGCATACCGCGCCCAATTGCTGATTTAACAAACTCCGATGTTTCGGTCATATATTTGGCTACAGTCAACACGACTATTTTCAAGGAAACTACAATTATTTAAAAAAATATAAATTTTTTTTGCAATACTACCTTTCATTACACAACGTCGACTTACATCAGGTTTCACTTAAAATTAATAAGTGTACGTGCTGTGTACTACTCGAGCTCTATATATGTATATAACCTATCAGCTTTTCGCGTCAGTTTATACCTTTCGATGATGAGTGGAGAGGATAGTAATTCATTACATTCTGTTATACATGAGGTATTAATCATTTCGAATCACATTCGATTTTGGAATTAGAACTAAATAATAATTATTGAGCCGAGATGATACCTTTTGCCTTCAAATGATTTTTTCTTCTGAGTCCGTATAAACAATATTTTTGCATTTAAGATGAAAAATTTAATAAACAGAAATAGATATTGTACGAATCTAAATTTCGGTACATTTGTTCGCTTTTAATATTCTCGAATGTCATTCATACGCAATTATAACATCCTGCGGGCACAAAAAATATTTAACAATGACACTCACCTCGTGCGTATGTAGTTAAAATTTGGAGTTGCGAAAAATAACGCGTTTTTGCACGTTGGCGAGAGCTGCACAAGTGTGCGATAATAATTTTTTTCTTCGCTGATTCGAATGTAAATCCCCGTTAAAGCAACGAGAGCGGCCGCAGTTTGTTTCCCCAAAGTTATTCGAGCTTATCAGTTTAACGGATAAAAACTTTTCGCAGCTGCCCTCCGCGCAGACGACAGGCAAGTGCGCTTTATGCGCGCGCCTATTATTCGCGGCTGTAAACAATTGTTATGAGCAGATATATACGACATATAATAATATTCGTGTCTCGGGCGTTTTACAATAAATGTAAAATATAGATGGTAATTTTATCGCGGTCGCGCGCTTGTGTTTAACGCTCGTGCAGCTGGTGAAAGGGAGGACTGGCGATCCTTCATCTGCCCGAACAAACAATATAATCTAATTAGAGTACAGGGGAAAAAAATTCCCTGCTCGTGTCGGCGAAGCGTTTTCACGAAAAGATATTTATGCTGCTTCAAATTGGACCGATCCACGTATAAAGTCGCGAGAAACTGGCTTGGCTTCTACCCCTCCTTATATGTATATGTATTTCCAGGCTTATCATCGGGCAAAGCAATTATACGCCACCTCATCCCAGTGTTCGAAGCATATATCTACACTTACTCTAAAACTCGAACTTTGTTTTTCGCCCAACGTATATATTTATCTGTTGCGAGTCTGTTTATCACAAGTTCTTTTTCAACTTATTTCATTCATCCTGTTGCTTCTACCTTTTCCATTCCGATTCGCACATATACAAAAATATATATATGTACTTGGCCGCTGCGCACATTTACATTATAAGAAAAACACTTAAATGCTGCTGTTTATACAACTCGAGCCGAATTAATTAGGCGCTATTATTCAGCATATGAATGAAATTAGTTTAAATGTTGTTGAACTCTCACGCATATAAAAAGGCTGCGTTAGTCGGCAAAATCTTACGCGAGATAATTCTACGCAGTTTTTAACTTTAGCGCGCTCTGTGCAGGCGTATAGCCAAGCTGGCTTATACATTAAATATAGCGAGTAAACTTAGGCGGAGGGATCGCGGAAAAATGTATATCTCTGTTGGCGAAATAAAGAGGCGAGAAAAAGCGAGCCGAGCAGCATCATCGCGGGGCGGTGGGCAAGGAAAAAAAGGAGCTGCTGCTACGCGAGGGCATAATCGGGGGCGAAAAATGAGAGAGAGAGGGAGCGGCGGGGTCCGTCTCGGACACGCGCTTTTCGACTCGCTGCTGCTGCTGCTGCTGCACGCAAACGTCAACGCAGACAAGCCTTCAACGAGGGTTTTAATATTCTTGTTTGCGGCGCGCCCGACCCCACGCACACACACACACATGTGCGGTATACTCGCGAGCATAGGGGGCCGCGTGTTAGCGGCAGGTCTCTCGGCGCTTCATGAATTTTCAGCGGCGCAAGCGGCGTCCTGCCTCTTCTCATAAATTCCAAAAACGCCCTTCGAATCCACGCGCGCTCGCGCGCCAGCCCGATATTGCGAAAGTCGCGCGCGAGAGTTTGGCCGCTGATGTAGGAGGAACGGAGATGGCGATAGCGCCGGTAAAAGTGCAAGACGGTGCGGAGAGCGGGTACGGGAGGGAGGCTATGCGCGGGGCTCTTTCACCCAACCAGCGAAGAAGTCGCGGGACTTTTTTAACCCGCGCGATGTTTGCGCGGAGGGCTTTCAGGAGGGAGAAAACAAAACTTTCTCGCAGAGATCCGGCTTTAAGTGCACGACAAAGAAGGGATGGCAAAAAGGACTTTTCTCTCTCTCCCTCTCTCTCTCTCTCTCGCTGTCGGTTTTCCTCCACTCGGCGTGCAGTCTCTCGCTCCTATCTCTCTCACGCTTGCTGCCCACGCTCCCTCTCTCTCACTCTCTTTCTCTATCTCTTTTGCCGATTAAAAAGTTACTTAAATTTTCTTACTGCTTAAAGAAGCGGGCGTGGAATTTTTGTGACCCCCCCTGTGTTAGGAGAGTGTGAGTTATTTGAATGGACCTTTATCTATCCGATAAGAGACGTATATATTACGTGCGGCCACAGAAGAACAAACTTTCACGGAATTTTGGAAATTAACTTTACTTTTTATTACACTCTGCCTGTATCTACGGGCATCGATAAGATAGCTTTTGTAGAGAGACAATTGCACTCAACAATGCTTTTTACGATAAACAAAAAACTAATCAGTTTTTTACATGTTACTTTGCTCAAGATTTTTATAATTGAATTTTCTAAGAAGCTTAAAAAGTAAATACATTTCATTCTGAAGAATTACTTAATAATTTTAGATCTGCAATATGAAATGAAGCCAATGAAAGTGAAATTAAATATATTTTTTTACAGAGCCCCGCAGAGTGGATAAAATAGAGGCAGAGAAAATAACTTTTTCAATGTTTAGTTTTTCATGGAATATTAAATACAATTTGTATGCTTTAATTATTATTGATAATGTTGCAATATAAACAAAATTAAATTAAATTTAAATGTCAGTACCAATTAATGTAATTAAAAAAGACCCAGCAGAAATCAATTGTGTCAACGTAAATTATAATTAGTAATGAAATTGTAACCTACACGTTCGTGAGGTGTCTCGCATCGAAGAGAATATGAAAATATCAGATACTTCAATAATAAAAACCATTCATTATATAAGTCATTGTTGATATTATCACTCATTGTCAAACAATTACAAAAGGCACTGTCTGCTATATAAAAAATAATATTTTTTTGAGTAAATTTTGCTTAAACTCAGAACTACTTTGATGTTAAGTCCATTTTATATGTAATATTATATGTGTACACAATATATATTATACGGTTACGAATTTATGAAATTATAGCTTCTGAGTCAATAAACGTTAAACCTCGAAATTTAAAAGAGTTGTAAAATTATATTTTTCTTTCTTATGGGATCAATCTCGCTATATAGCGAATATAATATAACTATACAAAAACTAGCTGACATATTTGAGTCCCCAATCTGTAAAAAAATTTCGTAGTTTCAAATTTTTATCGCAAAACAATGTGTATACATATATATTATATACGTCAGTTGTAAAGACTATATTGGGAACAGAATAGCTTTTGATCCTGACGTTAATTGCCTTCATTAATCACGAGTCACTCAAATAGTGGCAAGAAAGACATGGCACGTTCCCTTTGTAAAACATCACTGCGTAAATGTACGTGCATCAGTGTTAAAATAAGAGAGGAGGACATTAAGGGAGAATGAGTTCTCGTGAGAAATACGTAAACGAAATTTAAAGAATTATGATATTCGCTCAAAAGAAAGGTAATCGCACGCTAAGCGATTAAAAACTTTTTAAACTTTAAAGTCGGGCTAGCCTAACTTTGCAGCGACTTGTTTTCTTTACGTCTTGAATTCTCCGGAATGACATACTCAGAATTTTAAATACTTAACATGCATTTGCTACTATTATCTCTAATTTCTTGTTGTTCTTTAACACTACTTACATACATTTTCATTTTTATATACCTACTTTACTGTATTTATTCCAAAAAATATGATTTATAATTATAGTTTATAATTATAATTTACAATTATTATCAAATAAGTATAATTAAATTTATGATTCAAATCAGTAAAGCTGACTACAGAGTACTTATAAATATATAAAAGATTAAGCGGACTTATTAGTTTTTTCTTAAACCTACACTGCTGCACCATTTCGAATTATGTACTGAAACAACTAAGACATTTAAACGGGAATAAATTTATATTGATACAAATCGTCATCATTTTAAAGCAAATTAAAAAAAATGTAAGTACAAAATCTCTGATTTTAATAGCATAGAATGAAATTATCGTTAAATTGTTAAGCATGCTAACACATAAAATATAAAATGAGAAGTTTCTACATGCAAAATTTCCAAGTTTATTAAAAAGTAAGAGATACTTAATGTTTGAAATTTTAGTTTTAGTTTTATTGTATACTTTGCTCAATAAACTTCCGTTTTATTTAATTTGTTCACTCAGAACAAAGTTTGCCAAAAGATTATTAAATAACAACATGTTTTTAAGACTTATTTTTATAGGTCCGCTGATATTGAATGAAAGAAAATGTCAATATTGGTGAATCTCAGTAGTCAATATTAGTGAATAATGACGATGTCCCAATAGGTTTCACTTTATTGAAAAGAAATCCCTTAATTCGCGTGCTATTAATTGACTCTGATTTTGTGAATTATAGGTTCATATTTGTACCTCGCGGTCATTCATAATGGAAAGGTTAATTGTAGCATTGACATATTAAAGTTTATACGCTTAATTTTTGGAGTTTCGTTATTCTTTATGCATTGTAGGGCAGATAATGAAATTTTTAAGATTATTTGAAGATTTAAGTATCTGTGTCAGTGGTCAAAGAATTCACCAGAATAAAGGATCTTTGTAGCGCCCAGCATAAGAGAATAATTTTTTGCAGCGTTTCGATGACTGTGTAGCCTTAAAAAGACTGCCGACTACTTTATAATGATGTGGCTGGAGTGCTAATTAGCGAAAAACGGAAGACGTATATGTACACGCAACGGGAGTAAGTCGGCCAATTATCCTCAGTTCATCTTTTGCATAAAAGAAGTCCTTATAATGAGTTGAATCGTTATCAGACTCACATTTAAACCTCTTTTTATTTTCATTATCCTATCGTACATATACGTAGAACATTTTTGGCATTTATAGAACATAGGATTATTCAATAGTTTCTAACGTAATTATTTTAATGATCGGTCAAGTTCAAAATAAAATTTGATTCCAAGATAAAAATTAACGATACGTCTGATAAACTATTATCTTGCTTTATAAAGAAGAACGGGTTAATGGCGATTATCTAAGCAAAAGGCTTATTTTTGTCAATTTGAAGTCCATATTGAAGTATTAGTCCTCTTCTTGCCATTTTTAAATTAAGAATAATACAGTTACGAACTTAAAAATAAAGTCCATCAAACTAAGTACACATAATTGGAACACGGATTTAAGTAAAAAAAAATAACCGTTTGCACAAATTAATTGAATTCTCGTTCAATTTGTGTAAATAAAGATAAGTCTACAGAGATAAATTTTCCCGTTTAGTTTGAGCGCCTCAAGATTTATTCACACAAAGATGTAGCAGAATCACGATTTCGGTACATATTTGAGCTTCGGTACCCTAATTTGAATCAGCTAATTTCAACTTGACTCTCATACTCTACGTAGCAGATATGCAGTAATCTGACCTGTCTACATCACGGAAGATTTTATGGATAATTAACGTCGTTTGCAATAATATTATTATAAATTTTCGATCGATTTCCTATACATAATAATACTTTAATCTTATATATTTAACACTAGATATTATTCATCTTCATTTGTTATTAAACAAAATTAGATGAAATATCTTTTTCGGGATATGAAAAAAATTAAGTATATCTTATTAATGGAATGTGATAAACAAAAAAATGCTTACTAAGTATAAGTTTATATTGAATATCTAAATGATCTTCTCGTATCCATCCATAACTTATATGACATAAATACTTGCAACACATATTGACATTTCTCAATATTGATGGATAATAGTTAAGTATTTAGCATGTGAAGAACACTTGATCAAGTGTTGCACTTGACAAATACGTTTACATATTCACTACATAAGTACTCCATAAAATGTGTAATAATAGTATATATGAGCAAATTTTGAACATTCATAAGAGCTGTAAATGAAAAGGAAAAATTAATAGCTGTACATATTTCGTACGCGAATGACTATAATTCTACTCGATCGTTCTTGGACTTTATCAGGGATTTCCCTGAATAATACAATTTTTCAAATTCTGTAAATTCTTACATACAATATAGATTCTTGTTATCGAAGAAAAAAATGAAACTTTACCTCCAACTCACTCCAATTTCCATTTAGCCTGATTCGTGTATCGTATATTTAACCTTTTACTACGAGCTGTACATCGTCGATTGGCCCGAAAGTGCTCGAATCGGAAGTGGATAAAAACACATAGTTGGCGCGCGATTGTTCCAGCACAACAGATTCCGCGCGCGCCGCAGTCGAGTGCACCGGGCGTTTGGGTTCAGCGAAAACGCTCGAACGGCGTCGATTCTCCCTTATGTTAGCACCCTCTTGGCAATCAGGTAGTTATTGTATAAGCCGGGGTAGGAGGCTGTTAGGGCGTGCACAGACATCGAGCGATAACTCAATTTGTTCGCGCCTTTATTTGCCCAGCCGTCCCTGTGAATCGGAGCGCCGCGCGATAATTAACTCGGCGCTTTACACCGGCATCATCCTCGCTCTTGCTTCCCTTTCAAGATAATCAAGAAGCCGATGGTGAGATTTACCAAACGCTTGCGCGGCCCGCGAGCTCTCGGGCGTACATAACGCGCTCCTCCGATTCCTGGCTTGGCGCTACCGCTACCGCTGCTGCAGGCCTCGGAGCGCGGCTTGTTTACGGAGGCGCGGGCGCTGTACGGCGGGCCTCCTTGCCGCTCACGGTGACGCGTTCACCTTTCCGCTCCTTATACTCTCCTGCGCTGCGCGCTCCTCGACTTCAGCCTCGACTCTCTCTCTCTCTCTCTCTCTCTCTCCTTGCCCCCCTTTTTACCATATACCCCGGAGCTATCGTCGAGTTTACCCTAATTGGCATAGTTCCCGCACGCGCCAACGAATAAATGCAAATGACATTACTTGGCGCGCGGCTGCTAATTACGATTAGGAAACGCCGGGTGAATTATCAACTGCTTTTGGCTGGCTTCCTCGCGTTCTCTCTACCCCTCCTCCCCTCTCTCCACACACACACACACACACACTCTCTCTCTCTCTCTCTCTCTCTCTGGCAATCGACTGCTCTCTACCGGTGTGCTGCTACTGCCACTCGATGCTACCGGGTATACTACTGCGACCGACGCTACCGCTGTAATTTCACGAAATTTCACTATTAATTCGAAACTTGATCGCGACGATTAATTGCATCGAACTCGATAGTTTCCAACTCGCGAGACCGAGCGGAGTTGGGGTTGAATGACATTAGCGAGTGTCAACGGATCACGCACGGTTTACACATATGCTCGACTTTCTTTATTATTTTATATGCCGCACGGCAACCTCCACCACTCCAAACATCGGCTAATACAATTTGTTTTGGCCTGCAATTACAGAGTAAATAACTGAATTAAAACTAGCGTGTTTATTCGCAATTGAATTGTAGATAATATTTACATTTTGCATGCTTATAAATTATATAAAGGGAATTTTTTTAGATTGAGGAGGGAGATCTTGATTAAAAGGGAGAATTCTTGATTGATTAGGAAGTTTTTTTTCAAAGAGTAATAGGAATGCTGGGGCAAAGTTCAATTTTAGTATGATACTAATAATAAATTAATCAGTTATACATTATTCTCGAGTCGGTCTCCATGACTTGCAATATCTGTCAACAATGAATACGCGTAAGGTTATTATATGGTCGTCGTGACACGGTATTCAAAGTAATCAACTAAACTACCGTCACGGGGTGTGACGTTGTCAAAGCTACTTTCAACTGTATGAGTCAAGCGTAAGTTACGAATCTCTGTTTTGATTATCATTGTCAATGAACAAGCTGATTTTTAGTCTTAGTCTTAAGGAGGAAATTTAATAATAACGAAAATTACAGGTTCGCAGATAAAGGCCTAATAAAATTACTGTTAAGTTTTTGTGAAATTACATGGCCTCAGAAGCGTGAAAGAAATATTTTTATTTTGTCAATTTTAACATTGACTCTTATATGGAGAGTTATTTTATTATCGCGATATTAAATTAACTAACATTAGATTTTTTGAAAAAAATTGTAGTGATAGAAAAATTAACAAACAATATAGATCAACTTGGAAAATGATCACTTATGGGTTTGTTAAAGAGTTAGAAGATATTTCTCTTAGTTATAAAGTCAATTTACGCCAAGGTTATGTACAGTGAATGATATATATATATATCGACTGCGCTGATCAAATCCAGTGAATTCCGTTCTTGATTTCCAACGTACAGATAGAAGCTTCTTTTTATGAAAGCAGCGAATAAAATCTATACGAAATATCATAAAAGCTTATATAGCTGCTAACAATAAATCGTTGAATCATTATTTTAGTCCAACATTTGACCAAGGAAATATATATATTTATATCTGAATATGAATTAATCACGCGATGCGTATTATTATTTGCTTAATTTTATTAATCAAAAACGTATTTGAAAACTTGGAAACTTTATTGGAAAAGGATGCATTTATAAATCATGATGCAAATTTACATTTGAAAAAGAAACTGTACTTACCTGCATTGCTGAAAGGGGGAAATAAAATTTTTACCATGGACTACAATAAGGGTGAGCATTAAAAACAAGTTTGTAAGATTTTTCCCTCAAAGTAAAAGAAGAAATTCTAAGAATCTCAAAGAAATTATTTCATGAGCCGAGCAAGGTTTTTTAAGGAGAAGCTACATCGAGAATAAAGTGCATACTACAATTTTGATGAAAAATCGTTAAAACAATGTTAACTGCTGTTATGATCTAGCCGTTATATAGCGTTGAAATTACTTTGTCGAAGATTTAAATCATTTAGCTATAACTGTCTCGGCCACAGAATGGCAAATTTATTAATAGGGCTACTTGATCCATCATTTTTAATCAAGGCCAAGAGTTGTAAAATGTAAAGACTTGGGAAAACGTAAGTGTATACCCAGTCCCCTATAGTGTCGAGGAAGAAAGTGCTCTCCAGGCAGTAACCTTGCCACCGTTTTTTTCATCTTCCCAAGTTGAAAATTACTACCAAGTGGCTTACTCCCCTAGACTCCCCTAACATCTAATGCGAGAAGGGAAGTAGTGCTTAATCGATCCTTGTTAATTTCCATTCCAAAAGCTTAAGCCTCACACATCAAAGGGCGCGCTCTTGCCCCCCTCCGAGTGCACTCGGTCGCAAAAGGGGATAGGCCGAAAACAGAGTGTCACGCGTCATTGTCCCTCCCGGACAAATCAATGGTCAGTCCGTGTCCGCAGCTTATACATAGTATCTCGGTGGTCCGAGCACCGCTAATATGGCCAAATTATGTTCAGCTTTGCTTTCCTGTTCTCCTGCGGCGCCGTCGAGTTCTTTGCGATCGCGAGGAAGATGCTCTCATTACTACGGCTATGATTATTCTGCGGCTGCATTATTCAGTAGCAGCATCAGCCCCCGGGGCCGACTATGCGCGTAGTCAACAACTTGGATCGCGGCTGCTGCGATTTTCCGACAGCTCACTCTATTATATATATAATCTCGCGTCCCCAGATTGTCGCACTTTTTTCAACTTCCTCTCGCTTAGCTGTATGAATTTTTTGTTATTTCTTCCCATCTCACTTTCTTGCGTTCTATTCGCAAAGTCGGTAGGTATATGTCTATATATATATTGCCGCGAGACGAAAATGTTTCATTCGCTTCAGTGGAGAGTCAAATGGAAATGACATTAGAATTAATATACTTAATCCTGCTCTGAATATACCCTTTATTAGAAGAATGTTTATTAAGGAAAGAAATTGGTTGCTTTCACTATTACAATAATTTATATTTACTATTTAAATATAAACTAGTAGGTTAGATCTGACGAGCGCGCGTATTTGCATATCTTCCCGTATGCTTAATTCAATTTTTTTCAAAACAATTCGACCAAATCGACATTAGAAGTATCACATGTTCGCTATGCGCAGAACTTCCACAAACAAAAATAGTACGTGTACCGTGTACGTGCGTTTGGGTATATGTCAGTTAGTTCTCAGAGCGCTCTCCGGGCGCACCCTAACTGCATGTATAACGACAACACAACCTTAAGACTTTTGTTTGTGTGTGACATGTACACATAGCGAACGATTCGATACGATGATCGAAATTCTATAGATCTCGAGTAAGATTTTCTATATAATATATTCGTTTAAATGAAAAAATCTTGAGTTTATAATCATTAATAAAATGTTCAAACCTCTGTGAAATTTCACCATGTATTTTTCTGATAGGATTATACACGCTAATGTTTTCTGATGTTTTTTTTTCCTATTAAATAAATTATTCATATATTTATATGGATTATGTAAGTTTACTTTTGTTAATTTTATTATCAGTTATTAAAGTAGAATACATTATTATTAATACGCGAGTTATATTTTCTTATATTGAATCTAGTAAATTATGAACTCTAGTTAATTATATATGACATATCTATATGTTCGCATTACGACGAAACTGTAGGGTAACTCATTAATAACGTAAAACCAATATACACACATACATTTCTGTTACGAAGAAGAATCGATTATTTAAAAATGTTTTCTGTTCTATATTATTAAACAACACCTTTCAGGATTTAAAAAATTGTTTTCATATGTGTGTTTTATAATCCGACTTTGTAGATATATTTATCTATATGTGATTTTATGATTGACTATTTTAGTCCTCATATGAGTGTCAAAATTTATTTTTATATGGTAAAGAGTCTTAAGAGTCAACCCATTTAATACTATAACATATAGATATTTGATTTTATTTTCAGTAATTACAGTACTTCATGTAAAGATTTGTCTTTATCCAACCATGAGTATAGAATATAATGGATCTATAAATCCATAGCTGGGTTCAGTATTTAAAAAATAAATTTACTTCCTGCTGTATGAATGAAACCTATAATAAAAACTATATTATAGCCGTATGTACATAAACAATTAACTAATGTAAATTGATTATTTTTTAATTGACAAATGTTTGAATCAAAAACTAATAAATTATGAAAAATTTTGTTGGATCTAGTTTATCTATGCATCAATAGAAAAGATAATATTTCTCTTTATTTGTGCTAATACAGCTACTTTTATGACTAACCAAGTAGATATTTAGTAGAATCATTTCAAATTCTTTACAATTGATAATCTATAGAAATATCACCCAATAAAACGATGCCTTAATGTTTTATACAGTATAAAAGTTAAAAAAATTAATTTGTGAAAAAAATCTCTAAAATATATTGTGAGTTTTTAGTTACAAAATCTATTACTTTTTTGTTCTTCTAAAATGAATATAGTTCATTATTTCTATCACTGTTAAAATAGCATTGTTAAAAATACATTGTTTCAGCTTGGAAATCAAGTCTGCTTTGCTCGCACTCGAGCATTTGAGCAGATCGAAAGGCAATTTAGTGTGGGGAGCAGTGTAATTTTAGAATCGTGGTAGAAAGCCGTATCTTCTGAAAAAGATAAAATAAAGCAGAGTCAACTGAAGAACCATGCTAAAACTAAGCTATTACACTCACGCGAGATTTGGACACCTCCGGCTAATTCAGCTTGGCCGCGTCAATTCAGAATAGAGTAACTTTCTTTCAGTGTTGTATAAACTTGACTTACCAGAAGAGTGTAATACTTCAGGATTACGTATTCTGACGAAGGTCTAGGAGAACTTGCTGTTTTCAGTCATTTAACTTACTGAAATTAAAGCTCGTAGTCTCTTTAGTTTGTTCTTTAAATAAACTGCAGAATATCTACCTCCTCATTTAGTGTCAGAACAAAGCTTCTATTCGTGATCCAAGCGGTGAGGGGCTCCCTTAGACTTTCATACTGCATTATTTGACGTACAATTACCACACTGATTTTGTTCTCACTAAAGTACTTATTTAAATCGCTTAAGTATTGCATAATCAGAAATACTCGTGTACAAAAGCATGAATAATTTTACGAGACTGCTCTGCACGTGGATAATATTTTTGTTTCCCTCCATTACAAGCAAATCTTATCGAGTTGCGCATTAAACATAAAAGCTCTCGACGTATACCGTCATTTCCTCGAAAATATTCATGAAATGGTAATGCGCAACGACGAGTTAAAAAAAAAAAAAAAGAAGAAGCAGCAAAAGAAATCAGCACGACAGCAAAACGATACGTTTCGTGTAAAATGATATTGGCAGTGTGTGTGTGTGTGTGCCCGGTACTCCAATGTTTATAAAACAGTGCGGGGGAGAGCGTGCAGAATGACACGGGGAAAATCCATCGGACCCTCGCAATCCCTCGCGCGCCGCTCCATACATGAAATTCAAAATCCTCGCGTGAATCCGCTCATAAATAGCTGGCGGGCGCGGCACCACACGGCTTGCGCAATAAATTGACGCAAACACACGGGAGAGCGAGGAGAGGGAGAGAGAGAGAGAGCGAGTATAAGTGAGAGAGCTATTGCAGCCGCAGTACTACAGTCGGCCTATACTATGCTAGCTATAGGCTCGGGGAGGCTTTCTCAGAACCTCGCGGAAGGAGAGAAAGTTGGCGACCCGCAGATGAAATGCAACGGGGCTGCTGGGGTCGAGCTGGAAGAGTGGCGGGGAGACTTGGATCGACCGCCGGGGAAAATTAGCGGGGGTTGGGAGGGAGGAAGGGGGCTTAAGTAAGTTTCCTTCATTCTCCGAAAAGTATGACGACGAATGTGACACTTGAATCGCAGTTGGCAACTCGAATGGAACCGGAGTAGCAGCAGTAGCAGCAGCAGTAGCAGCACTAGTCTAGTAGCTACGGCGGCAAGAGTAGAATAACACGAGTCAAACTGAAATTACTTTTGTTCGGCGGGCGCAGAGTGCGGGTGAGCGAGAGAGGCTCCAGGCCGCCGTAATCGATACTTCCGGTCGCGAGCTGAAGCCGACTATAGGACTCGGTGCGGTGCGCGCGCGAATATCTCGAGTGGCTCTATACTGCCGCGAGATTCTGCGAGAGGCATCGCTAATAATCGGGCCGCGCACCGAGTGCTTAATTAGGTCTCCGTACTGCTGGCCTCTCTCTCTCTCTCTTTCTCTTCCTCTCGATGTCTTCGTCGCGAGTTCACACGCTCTCGTGCTTACTGCCGTCCCCGTCGTCGTCCCTGCCGTCGCCATCACCGCTGCTGCTGCTGCTGACTTTTATCGGTTATTATATAGTCGGAGGGGGTGGGGGCGGTTCGGGTTGCTGCTGCTCGGCATAGATTCGAGCTTATCGCCAGAGATATTACGTATATATATGTATGTATGCGAACTGAATTCGCAGCCGAAGAAATTTTCTTTGGAAACGGGGTACGACGGAAATTGGTAAAGAGTTCGTCTTTTATTGGAAACCATTATTTCAAAAAGTTTATATTTCTTTTTGGAAATATAAATTCCCAGAGAGTTGGATAAAAAGAATGAATATTGGTAATTACTTTTTTTCGGAGAAATTTAAAATAAAATGTAGGAAAGATGAGAAGTGGACGTAATAAACTAAATACTAAAATTCAGGAGAAATATATTTTATACAATGGTAATGTTTTTTATGGATGTAATTTATGGAAAAAGAATATTTTCATCTGTAATATCATATAGTAATTTTTTTTATTACATATATTTTAAAATTAAAAGTTTGATTAGTACAACACAATTTAATTTAATAAGTTTTTATACAAACAGGAAAAATTAACGTGCTAGTTTACGACTGGTTTAACGAAACAGACGTTCATTAAGCTCGCCTAAATCTCATCAAAAACCTAGCATTGAACCCGCTGATGAGCATGTCAACTTTCCTCTTATACGTATAATAACAGTCAAGTGGTGTATTGCAGAAGGCTACGCGGAAAATAGAGGATCAAATTAACTTTTCAAAATATTATAAATTAAGTTTGTGATACACTAATATATAATTTTAACAATATCGATTTATCATCGATATTTATTATATGTTATATCTTTTTTATAACATATACAGATCTATGGTGAACCGGTACTTCATTTTTGTATAATGATCTCTAAATTGCTCTGTAACGTCACGGTTTTAAATTAGCTTATATTGGATAGAAGCATTTCGAAATATCTTAAATTACAATGTTAAAAAAAATGCAGTTTGGAGGGGTGAAAATGGGGTTTGGAGTGGTGGGAAGATATTTCGAAATTCTTGGATTATAAGATATCTCAAAATTATATTCGGTCGAGATCATATTCGGTTTCAATAGACAAAAACCCATGGGTAATATATGGTCTAGACCTTTGTAATATGCATTTAGTTTCTCGATAAAAACATTAATTTATTTTCATTCCTCCAGCGTCCGATTACGATTTGTCTAACGTTTTTTCTGGCACTTTTACCCAAATGAATCAATTAGCTAATGCTTTAATCCAAAATTGAATTACACTTCAGAGTCAGAGATTGGTTGCTAAGTCAAAAGAATTAATTAGAACTTTTTCTCTCAATCTGGTGGAGGGAAAAAGAGTCGGTTCCCCTAATCCTATATAGGGGGATTGCTAATAATCATAATGTCTATTCGGTAGAAAGTGACATCAAACACTCGAACTTTTTGATTGCTGACATTCATAACTGTAATGAAGTTTATCTTTTTCAATATCTGAAACTACCTTTGTTATTGTTTACCATTAGCAATGTTGTATTTTCTATTTAAAAAAAATTCTTATATTATTGATTAAAGAGAATTATTTATAAAATGTTTTTATAGTAGGTTTGAGTTAAATGGTCGCGTCGAATGCTTTTACATTATCGTAAGTTATTTTGTTCACTTTTGTTCCAGAAAAATATCTTTCTCACCCTGTTGTAAATAGAATTATACCGAAAGTGTATTAAGATATTTGATGCGTTATTTAAAAGACCCCGAAAAATCGCGCGCAGAGGATGACTAAATTAAAACAAAATATTTGCGACTTGATCATGCGTATATTTTTAAGTATATAATACGGAATCAGCCGATAAAATTAACTATAGTCAATGCCGAAAGCTCGCGTCGTCCGCGGTAAAAACAAATTTCAATGCCAACAGGAAAACATAAACGCCTCCTTGCCATTGCAAACAAAAACTTGTATTCGAGCTCGAGCAGCTCGGTAAATTTTTCATCCGACAAAGTCGCCCACTCGATAGTACCTCAACGAAAAAACACAGCAGCCAGTAACACGTACGCGGAGCACTTATTACTTTACTTTGGCGTTGTTTGTCAATCGAGCCGCACGCGATCTCCTTCATCGGAGAGCCAATACTTAACGTATTCACGCGTTTATCGAGGAAAAACTCTGTCAGCAAAGTCTTCGCCAGAAGAGATATAGGCGGACGGAGCCAGGGGGAGGAATAATTCGCGGGTGAAATTCTTGTCCTCCTGATCCTCTTACACTTAGCCCCGGTGTTAAAGCAGAGCTCGCGCGAGATTCTGCTGCTGCTGCTGTTGCTGCTCTCGGGTAAACGATATACATATATACATACATAGATATATATATATATATATATGTGTGTGTGTGTATAGAGCGGTGACGGAAGGCGGGGAAGGGTGCGAAGCACGGGTAAATTGTAGTCGCGGGGAGTACCTAGAGGGCTTGCTTGCTTGCTGGCGCGCGCGCATCGGAAACAATAATATTATCTCGAGAGATATATTGCATTAGGCGAACGAGCCAGCCGCCCGACGACGACGACGACGACGACGACGACGGTGGTGGCGGCGGCGGCTTGTGTGCAGCGGCAGCAGCACGCTTACCTATATATATATAGTGAACGCTTGCGCCAACGAGCCGGAAGGGGTGCGTGCGAAAGGGAAAGAGAAGAGTCGAGTGACGTTATGCGCAATTAAATTTATGAAAGCCCTTCGCGAGGCTCCTCGCACTCCCTCCCGCCGCTTTGCTTTCTCTCTCTCTCTCTCTCTCTCTCTCTCTACCTCCCTCTCGGTTCCGCGCACAAGCGGTTTTATATATATATATATATATATACGCG
>UELU01136856.1:0-10887 GCA_900490025.1 Megastigmus dorsalis
GCTTAATAACGTCTTCGCGCATCCCCCCCCTCCTTCCCCCCAACCCCTACCCCCGTGTGAATCATGTTTTGTAGCTGTAAAAAGTCTTGCTGCGCGTTCAAACGAGGAAAAATTACTGCCTTTAAGTCTATACATCACGGACGTCCGTTCTTTCGTGGTGTGAAAGATCGTAGTTGTAACATTCATTTAGTTTAGTATCTAAATGTTATAAATAACTATTCGGTTAATTAAGAAATATTGGTTATAAATAGATATATAATTTTGATAACCAGTTTTTGATTAATCAGTTTATTATAGTTATTTACGTGTAACTATTTATGTATGGATACTAATTATAAAAGTAACTATAAATACGCGAGTGCTAAATTATTTCAGACGATGACTTTATTATTAAAAAATTCTGCAGTGTGTGCATACCTCGTCAATCAGCCGTGATTATCAATTCACTAAAAAAAACTTAAGCTTCAATAAATTAGCAATCTCATAGTATCTCTTTCGAGCAAATCACTGTAGATGACTCATCAGGTAATGAGCTCCAGGATCCCGACAAGCTTGCGTGCACAAAGGCCTTCCATGATTGCAGAAAGTACTTATAACCGAGAGATTTCAATGAAAAAGACACTCTCGCTCTCTCTCGTCGTGATCGAGGCTTCTTTTTTATTTTATCTCTGAATTCCGTGCACATCTTATATATAGGGTCTTCGTCCGTCTTATCATTTTTATCGGCGCTCGTTTTCTTTCTTCGAGTAACTTTCTTTCGCGTGTAGGTCCAGCGATTTACAAGCATCTCTCCTGGTGCGGTGATCAAGTCAACAAATGCGACTACTCGACGACCCGGAAATGTACACGTGTCGAGATCTTCTTCTCGAGAATCTCGTTGAATCGTCTGTATGCCATGAAATGAAGGCTTGTGTTGCTGGTAGAAGAAAATTAGTACGGCGTAAAACTTTTTTTATTTGTTATTCTGAATTTTAATTTTCTTTGCGTAAAAAAGGTGATTTGGGGGAAAAGTTTTTATGCGATGATTAGTGTAGTCTTATAAAATTTTTGACGATCTCTATATTTATATTTGAAACAGAAGCGTTGCATAAATTGCAGATCGGGATAAAGAAGCTTTAACTTAAATAATTGTTAATAATAGCTAAGACAATTATTGTAAATGACAACCTGCAACCAATGCTAGCAAGAAAAGAAATCTAATGCAAAAGTAAGTACCTATTTGTAACGAATTCTTTGATTTAGATGAAAAACACCAAGTCAACAAATATCAATTTATCCTACCAACCAACTCAGTTTGATTAATTGTATCCATATCATTAACTAATTAAGACTTTAATCGCATAAGAAAATGGATGTCAGAGATCATTTCTGCGAGTTACGCTTGCAAATTGAGGTGGTCATTCTTAGCATTCGGTACACTGCGTCTATAAATACGATCCAAGACCTAGTCACCTGACTTTGCTTATGCAACCGATGGTTTTGACCAACAGCGAATCAAACATGTATCGCCGCATATAAACCATGAAACTATCTGGAAATAAATTTTTCGTATTCAGGCACGCTTGAATCTCGTATGTACATACACGCACACATAGATGTAAGTACCCCGTTAAAGGAAGCAAAGGAAGAGAGAGCGAAAGCGTAAAGACATGAAAAAAGAAAGAGGAGAGAAAAGCGAGCAGTAGAAGATCCGGTGCACTAGCGAAGCGCAAAGATTGTTAGCCCAACAAAAGCGGATCTCGTTTGGAATTCATGAAATCGAGAGATTCCACGTCCCACGGGTGCCAGGACGCGAGCGAGCGAGTCGTAAAAATATTTGACATCTGACGTCTCACTCCTGGGACTCTCTCTTTCTCTCTTCCTCTCTCCCTCTCCCTCTCAGCCTCGAGAAACAGACTTTGCCGACTGTACTTCACGTAAGTTGGACAAAGACGATGGAGGAGCGAGTGGGAAAGAGAGAGAGAGAGAGAGAGAGTGCCGCATGGTGGCTGGTGCAAAAAGAGAATCAATACAGAGGATGCCGCTGCTGCTCCCGCTGCCACTGTAACAAAAAGATTGTGTGTTTTATATACAGTGGAAAACTAAGTTTCTCTTTCTTCCTATCTTTTGCTCCTTGGCTAGAGAAAGATAGAGAAATTGGAGAAACAAAGGATTGTAAGGAGTTGGGGCATGAAAGGGAGCTGTGTGACCTCAACGGATCGAAAACGGAAAAGTTTTTGAATCTGGAGTTGGGAAAAGAAGCGATGAGTGACATGCACTGGGTGGAGATCATCGATCCTGATAAAGCCGGTTCAGAAATTGATATTTTTGTGTGTTGTGGATATTTTTGATGGAGGATGTATTTATTTCTTTTCAGGATTTGAATGTGTGGTAAACGTGTGGTAAAAAGAATTATGAAAAATAGAATTTATGCTGGATACATTTTATATTTTGATCGAATGTATAAATATGAGATATTAATTACAGTGGACGAAATAATAAATAGGTAATTACCTACATCAAATTTGTGATTGTCAATTTTTCTTTTTTAGCCTTTTTTTTCTATGCCTGTAGAACAAAAAAGGTCACCGGATCACGGTCGAAATAATGAAAATCTACTGCAAATACCTATAGATGGCTGCTCTTTTAAACCTCGAGAGAAATTTATCTTCGCATCGCCCTATATATACTTACCATTGCTATACGATAATTTTTATAAGAAGATTTTCTTGAAATAATATTAGCTTTATAATTTCAAATTTTCTCCTATCAATATTAACTTATATTGAGAGCATTTTTATTAGTTTGTTATTATAAAATAAATTACTGAAATGCAAGTCTTTTTATGCAAATAACAAATAATATACTGTACCACGTTTGAATTGAATAATGTAAAGAAGCCAAATAAATATTAAAAGATCTATAAATATGAATGAGAAATAATAGACTTATGTGCATCCGTCCAAAAAAAAAAAAAAAAAAAAACGAGGCGAAAACTTATCGAAGTCGCTCTTGCGGTTCAGAGATTCAGGATCATCCAACAGGAGAAGAAGAAGAATAAGAAGAAAAATGGGAAGGAAGGACTTGTTCGAAGAATCGTCGAGCTCTTACCTACACGTGAGAAACGTCAGGAAACGGCCCGAATCCGTGAGATCAAAAGGACGCAAAATGGCAATATATAGGAGAAGAGAGAGAGAGGAAAAGGATCGAGCTCTTGCACCTCTCGGACCTCCCGTCGCGCGACTCCCGTCACTTCTCGGACAAACCAGCGCTCAGTCGATTGTCACCGTCTGCTCCTCTTCTACCTTCTTCTCCTTTTACTTCTTCTTCTTCTTGGACAATGATGCTGGTGTTGCTCTTCTTTTCTTCTCTTATTGGTTCATGAAATTTGCGCGGAATATCTTGTCGTTCGGGTCTCTTGTGTTATATGCCTTTGTAAACGAAGAGACGAATTTTCGATAAACGAGAAAAAGATGAACCAAGAGAAAATGAGATGAGGTTGCGGATGAGAATTGTGGCTCTCGGGGATGTTCTTTAACCTCTCGTCGTGAATGAAAAGATTGACCTTTTTTAAATACCCAGTCACTTTCAAAATAAACAGTTTCTTTGAATAGGCCACTGCACATTTAGTTATATTACAGATTGAATTTAAAAAATGCGTAGAATATTCGCTATAATCGTAATTTTCAACAATTTAATTATATTATCAGGAAGTAACGATAAGTGGATGTTCGCATTGAAACTGAAATGCGTTTTTCCCCAAAATATAATGTTGTATGATTTTGTTTGAAAATTAATTAATCATTTACAATTGGACCATTCGTTGAAAACCTTTAAATATATTTTAGAAAGATAATTTGTCCATGTAGGACCATGTCAATGAATTCCGCGATATGCATTCGTACCCCTTTATATCATTTGCATCGTAATGATGTAGCAAAAATTAAACCTCCATACAGAAATGAAACATTTATCCCAATAACTTGCACCAAATCGCTTGTACATTCGTGAGTCTTCATGCTATTGTACATAATTTGCAAAGGTTTCCAGAATCGCTCGCAGTCTGTACCTAGGAAAAGTCGCATAAAAAGAGGAAGTAGTACTGATTTTTTTTCTATACTTTGAAATAGAAAGCTCCCTTTTTTTCGAGATTTTCAATGATTAAGTGCTTTTGATTCCTCGAAGTACGTGTGCCGCGCCTGCGATCTCTTCACCTTTTGCTCGACTTTCCTGGGAATTTTTGAATGAAAAGCTTCTTTCACTGTGCACTCGAACAGCTCTCCTTTAAATTTGATTTTCATCCTGCTGGTGAACGGGTTGAATGGAAGTCAATGATTTCGATACGCTGATTTCTTCATGAAAAACTCAATGACGTGACTCGTTTGTGTATAGTAAAATTTTGAATCCGTTGAACGTTCTTATTCAATACTCAAAAAATAATAACTCTTTCGATAAGTTCTAATAAACATATTGCTTGTGCGTAATTTACGTGCATAGTTTATACATAAGTTTAGAATTCTCTATAGAAAATTAGCTTTTCAAACGATGAATAAGCCATAATGAAAATTCTTTTAAACCCTAATTTTTATTGATTCAGCAGAAATTCCTTTGTTTCAAGATGAATGCCCTGAATCTATAGGGATCATTTAGGATCTCAAAGTATCTCAAGAAGGACGCCATATTTAAGATTAATTTTTGATGCTCTTGAATCAAAAGTATATAATCTAATTTAATTAACGTAATTTTGCTGCTAATGCCGTTATAAATATTATAAATACTAATATTATATTAATTATAATTAATATTTACTGGCAATTTGAATGACACTACGAATTTTTTGGAATCCCAGCTATTGAAAGTGCATCGACACATGTGCAGTCGCTGCTGCTGCTGCAGTAATTAGAACAGCTTCTCAGAAATTAATATCGGTGCTTTACACGCGAAAGCGAAATATTTAGTACCCCGGCGTTGCATAAGCTCATGCGAATGGATTGCTCTTGAACGAGTGAATATACAGAAATACTATAGATGAAGATACTTAAGAAACGTGTGTTGGGAATAAATGTAAATAATGAACGTTGCTAATTTCTAAAGATAATATACTAACGTCGTAGATCCTTTATACTTACAGTACTAGTGATAACAAGTGTCTGGAAGTTAATCGAGTGAAATTAAAAAAAGAAGTGAACAAACGAATTGAACTCTATGTTTTCGCATGAAGCAAGACAGAAAAAAATATATATAAACGACAGTCGACACTAATATTTACTGCGTTTATTGATTGGTACGCGTGGATGCGCGCGCGCCCGTATAATAAAGCGTGCCCATTGTAGCTATAATCGAGCGCTGCCGGCGCCTATAGTTAGTTTCTGATTTTTACGAGTATATTCGGCATTAAATTGCCGCTTGCACGAGTACTAGGAAAATTCAATTTAAAATTTTCTGCATCCTCCCCAATTTTTTTTTTATGCTACACTATAAAAGTTTGCGCTTTGATTACGCGAAAAAAAAGTTGTATCGACACGCGAACCGTAAAATATTTCTCGGTCCGCGCTCTAAAGTTATTTAATATGTTTGCATTCAGTATTTCGAATTTAATAAAATGTTTTGTACGTAACGCAGAAAGTACAATTCGCGAAACTTGCCGTTATTTTGATACAATAATGGATGATGAAGCTGTAAAATTTTAATACTATCAGCAATGCAGCAAGCGAGAAATGAGTTTAATCGCTGAATTTCCTCGCTTTTGTTGATCTTAAGCCTTAAACACGAGAGATTTCGACGTCTACGACAGGAAATATAAAATAAAGAGAGGGGGAGAGAGAGGTAGTGTCGGGGATAACGATGAAACAAAAAATTTTCCAACCATCATTCCGCAAATTGGTGCATCGCTATCCCTTTCTCGGATTTTCTTTTTCGCTCGCTCACGCCGTCTTATCCATTATCTCTCTTCGTGTATCTCCTTTGTTTTCGCTCTGCTCTTTGTTGCGATCTATGCCTTCGCTACCGTTTTTACTCTTTATTACACTTTTCACACTCGCGTTCTGAGGATTTTTTCTGTTGTTTCTAATTTATGCTGTTTCATCTCAGGTGAGGATTTTTTCGTTGAAGTAAGAGAATTTATCTGGTTAGCAAACCAAAAATATAAATGAGAATTTATGATGACAATAATTGCTTCAAATTTTTTTACCAAATCTTTTACCTTATTCTGGATTGTAGAAAAAGTTTCATTTTCTTTACTGAAGGCTCCCGTGTTTTCTTTTTCAGCTTAGCAAACTGAGATGCGAATATAAATAATTTCCTTTGCATTTATTCATGATTCAGGTATAAAAATTTAATTTCCCATTCATTTATACTTCATACTTTTATAAGTACGTTTCTTGAACAAATAATGTTTTCAACAAAATATTTCTAACAACAGATTTCACAAACCAAACCACAATTTAAACTTATTAGAAAGCAGAATTTCTTTACAGAAATTGGTTGGATTTAAAAGTATACCGAATCGTAATTTGCGTGCAGACTTTCAAAATAATCTACTACAAAACTTGAAAAAAGTCCAGATGAAATTTGCATGATAATTATTCTAAAACCTAATACGGTAAATGCCGTGCCAATTCGTTCTCCAAATTGATCAATTATCCGGATGCCAACAACAAGCCTAGACCTTCACAGTCGGTATTTGAATGCCATAAATAAATGTAGAATAAATTTCAATAAGACCAATCTTCTTCATGACACTTAAATCACTCTATAAATTTTGCTGTTCATATAGCAAGAGCAATGAAACAATCAATATAAAATATACAAAACTTTCCATATAATCCTTACACTTCTGAACCAGCATAAAAATTCTCGAAAACATCATAACATAGCCGTCACACAAAGAGAAACCGAGCTTTATCGCAGATACAAAGCGGCTGCAAAAAAATTTATCAATTTCGCGAGAGAGAAGAAAGAGAAAAAAAGAGAGCAATTTCAATCCGCCTCAGTCTCACAATTTCAAAGAGTCGGTAGAGAGAGAGAGAGAGAGAGTTGGAGGAAGATAAAAGAGAAGGGTTCGGACGGCCCTTCGTGGAAATTTCTCGGAGGGATCTCTCTCTCTCTCTCTCTCTCTCTCTCACCGTATATAGTTTTGCACTGGCGAGCGGTCGTTACCATTGTTTGAATAGATTGAGATTGTAGGGCAGCCAGGGCCAGCCGATAATGACAAGCCGCCGAGCAGCAGCAGCAGCGTGCAAAAGGAGAAGAGGGAGAGACTGGATCGACCAGTGTTGCTGTTGCTCACACAATGTTGTGTCTGAAATCACCAGTGGGGGGTAAATAAAGAATCTCTCGCTATAGGTCGCGAGTTTCACTCTCTCTCTCTCTCTCTCTCTCTCTCTCTCTCTCTCTCTCTCTCTCTCTCTCTCTCTCTCTCTCAGGTGTTGCGTTGTGCAGTAGGTACATCCGCTTGCACTTTATGCTCTTGAGTATGCAACTGCTAACTAGTGTAATCAATGCTGATAAGATTTCTCGTTGGACTCAATTATGTCCTACTTTTACATGTATAAATTTTAAAATGGAGTAGCTTTTGTCTATATTCTAGCCAGAAAAATCACCAAATAGTGGGGCTTCTAGTCAGATCCTTCAGCAGTAACTGGATAATTTATGAAATTCTAGTTGGAAATCAAGCAGAACCTCGTCAACGTTTTTTCAGGGAACATCTAGATGGGAGCGTCCACCAAAAACCGGCCAGCGGGCGCGGGCAGTGCATTTTTTTCGTAAAAGACGCTAAACTATCAATTCTGCAAAATTTTTATTGAATTTTAAAATGATTATAGTTTTTTATTGTTCCGTTAAAATCTATTTTACTGTTGTAAATCTATAGCCTATTATAAAAACCAAATTTAGTACAGAAGGCCTGGAAAAATATTTTTGTGTAGCCTTATTAGTATTACATAGCTCTTGTCAGCTACATTTTTATATTGACTGTAATGTATATAGTTATCATAACTATAACGCATCATATCCGTAATATCAAGAATACAATGATTGTGCAGTACGAAACCGCTTTGCAACTGTGGGGCTTACAGCTACCGACAGCTACGTTTACACGCCTGTCAAAACATTCCCGAGAGATAAAAGAAGTTGATTTCATAAAGCGATCACGACTGAATGTTTATATTTATATTTTATAACGGCATGCTATTAATTAGTTTCTGAGAGGAAATAATGGAAATTGCATTACTTGTGCGTTCATATATAATGTAAACGAAAATTAGAGCCTATAATAAGTTGTAAAATCGTTTATTTAATATTTATTAGTTTTAAAAATTAAAAAGCAATTTAACAAAAAAGTATACATATACAAAAAAATAGAAAACACCAGTTAATGATAGCTTATATTATTATTATGTCATTACGTATACAATGCTTAATTTTGTACAAAAACATAAAAAGCAGTTATTAGTCCGATAGAAATTATTGAACTGGTGAAGCTTATTTTTTCATATTTTATAAGCCAGAGTGCTGACTCTCTGTCGAAGTAACCCTATTAGCTTCGCTGCGAAGTTCCATATTGTGTAGTTTGTAAAATATTTAAAATCAGATAAAGATTAAGTATAAATAGCAAGTTTTTTTGCACCATCAACAGTGTGAAGACACCTTGCGGTTGCACATAACGATTTGAGGGCAATGCTCGCGAGCTCTTGTATATGTGTGTGCCTCTCTCTCACACTCTCTCTCTCTCTCTCTCTCTCTTCCCTTCTTCCTCCCGTGCTCCTCATCCCTTTTATGCCCGGTATTCTTTCTTATTAGATCATTTCTGTTTCTCATCCCTGGAAACGCGCATCGGCGCTGATAGCCGCCTCTCAGGAATTCGAAGGGTGAGATTTTTGTCTTCTCTCTTCTTCTCTCTCCCTTATCCTCTCCCGTTTTTTTCGGCGTTAGTCCGCGGCCGTTTTTTGCCGGACTTTTATTTCTCTCGTTTACGTCTGTTTTTGAATTATGTAGCATAGACGGATTTCCGAGAAGTGCGCGCGAGAATGATAATTTCGGAGCCTGTTTCTCTCTCTCTCTCTCTCTCTCTCTCTCTCTTTCGCTCACCATATCTCCCTCTTTCTCTCTTTCTCTCACTCTCTCTTCTTTTATCCCCAGCAGCAGTGATCAACTGTACGTTATTATATTCACCCGGTATATAAGGATTGTTTCGCGAGGCGAGCGACAGGTAGTCGGAGAGCTTTTTTGTCATTACCGAGAGATGGAATTGCTGCTTTGCAAAATCATATGCTTGCGCACACGACGATATAAGGTGTTTCAATGATGTACTTAAAAAGTTTACTGCGCTACTTTTCTCTGACTCTCTTCATCTCTCTTTCACTTGACGGCATATATGTAAGCACTGAAGATTACACACGTATAGGACGTGATGAAAATGTAGCGTTTTCACTCCTGAGCTTAATAACATGGTTATTGATTGTATGTCATTACTTGAAACTTTGTATAGGATTTGGTTTCTTCTGACACGAGGAATGAACAGCTGCAGTGTTATTGTATGCTTAGTATGTTTATTTAACGTCAAAAGTTAATCTTTTATTAAAGAATCGCATATTTAAATTTTTAATAATTTCAAGTAAAAAAAGTGTTTGACAAAATATTGGATACAATGGTCTGGCTAAAGCCTGATTAAATACTGATTATAGTCTAGCTTCGTATACTTTATCAATTTAAAGGAAAATATTTGTGTTCATCAAAATCACTGCGAACACGGTTAAAATGGAAATAAGTGATGGATTCTTCGCAGAAATTTAATCCACGTTTTCAGAAATATACTAAAACCAGACTTCAATCCAGCTACAAGTCGAGCGTGTACAGCGCAGCTTTGTGCAGATCGTAGCGTTATGTATATAAGAGCCCTTTTCAATAATGGCAACAAACTTGCACTCCGAGATTGCGTGCGCCCCGATAGTTAATTTCTGTCGCTGCAGCTTGCACACAACAAAGCATGTTTTCCCAAAGATTTCATCCGCAGCAACGCGCGCGCTCGCAGACATTGAAAGGCAGGTCAAGCTCTCCCAACTAAATTTCCTTCCGCGGCATATGAATAAAGCGAGTTTTCACCATCCGTTTACCAACAAATTCGCACCGTATTCATGTGACTCCCCACTCCCTACGAAAAGTTGGCATTATATTGAACGATAAATAACGCGGGGAGAGATTCCCCCCAGGCCGCGCGTGGAAAAATCTAATAATTTCCAACTGGAGCAAAGATACCGCATATATAGCAGCGCGAGTAGGGAACGGGCCTGAGCCGCGATAAAAAGAAGGAGGAAAAGAGCTGCCGAGTAGTCGGAGTCAGCAGAAAGGAAAATCCGAGAGCTTTTTATATAAGGAATGAAAGAATTTGGCAGACGCCTTATTTCCCCGTGCGGCGGTCGCCTATAATCCCTCTCCCCATCTCTCCAAACGTAATGCGTCGCACAGCTGTCTCGCACCTTTTTACGGTAATTGGGAAAACGCGCCGCGCGATTTCCAAGTGGCTGCGTTCTTACCGACGGCGGCATTGGCCACCTCTCGCGCAGCGCTGCGCACCCATTTACATATTAAGAATTCTCGCCATCGATTTCCAGTATAAGGGAAGGAGAGCTGCAACGGCCGTAAATGGAGACCGCGTGCGCGCGTAAAATTCTGCAGCAGCGCCTTTTTATACGGGATCTGTCTGGTGTTTTTGTTACCCTATCTTTTTTCTGCACTGTGTGTGTGTGTGTGTGTGCGTTAGACCATAATTGACGCAGTCGTCACGCTATGTTCCTTATACTCGTGTTTGTATTAAGTTCGGGGAGCGCAACGATGTGCTTTTTTGCGGTTAATAACTGTTGCATAGTTTATATGATTCGCATTAGTTTTTTTTTTTTTTTTTTTTTTTTT
>UELU01136856.1:10926-35251 GCA_900490025.1 Megastigmus dorsalis
GTTTTGTTGCTTTTTAAAGCTATCAAACTTTCATATGAAATTATTTTACCTTGATATCCGAAGAAAATTTTTACGCTAATATGAAAACAACATTCTGAACTGCTCAAAACAATTTCCATTTAAATTTTTAAGGTTTCCATAAAAAATATAGTAGTTTTTATTGCTTTATTATTTCCTTGAATCTATCCTTAATTACATTGCGGCCACTTGCCAATATCGTTTCTCCTCAACTTCGCCTCATCTCCACGTTCTCAGCCAAAGAGAACAAGGCACCTCAATCACAGCGACACATAACCCGTTGAACAATGGTCAGTTAGCGAAATCGTCGCTGATGTAGAAAGAATCGTACGCGTCACCATTGCACCGTCTCCCTGATATAGAGAAGAAAATCATATAGCTCCTGACAGCGAGCTCCTTTACAGGAAGCCCAAATAGCCGAAAGCGAGGACGGCGAGTACTGCCGCAGCAGCGTCGTTTCCTTTTCACTATTTCGATCGTTTCGACCGCAGCAGCACCGGGGCACAACCACATAGAGGGAGACAGAGACAGGGAGAGAGAGAGAGAAAAGAAAGCATTAGCAAAAAACACAGAGCGCGCACACAAAAGACGAATTCCCCGGTCTACTCGCGAAAAAGGAAGGCCGTGAATTTCCAGCGGCGGCGAGGCCGAAAAAAAAGGAAAGAGGACGACGAGGAGAGGAGTGAGCGCGCGCGAGAGAGAGAGAGAGAGA
This sequence comes from Megastigmus dorsalis, assembly GCA_900490025.1. Lineage (NCBI taxonomy): Eukaryota > Metazoa > Arthropoda > Insecta > Hymenoptera > Megastigmidae > Megastigmus > Megastigmus dorsalis. Next base: position 11,657 of record UELU01136856.1, read on the forward strand.
GAGAGAAAGAGAGAGAAGAAAAAAGGTTAAAACGCCGATCGATTCCTCGCAGCGGGCGTAATGCGCGCGCGGCTGTAATCGGCTTCGCAGAATCGGCCGTCGTCGCCGACGTTTTAGCTCCGCACCGCGTGCAGCGCTCGGCGATAAACCGGTGTTGGTGCAGTGTTGCCCTGCTGTGTGGGACTACTGCTGCTGTCGTCTCTCTCTTTCCCTCTCTCGTTTCTCCGTGCACTTGCAGTGACTATGGGTAAAGGAGGGAGAGAGAGAGAGAGAGGGAAGAGTGAAAATCGATTGCCGCGGCCTAAGCCTCCTTCTCGGCGATAACCGATTTCGCGTAATAAGCAACGAGTCGCGCGCTGAGCGAGAGAAAGAAGAAGGTTTTTCCAGAAGGTGCGATTATGCATTCCTCGTGTCTTTTGGATTCTCTCCCTCTCTCCACTTCTCTTTCTCTCTCTCTCTCTCTGCCTCTCTTGCGCTTTTTGAGGCTCTACTATACTCACGGGATGCCGAGATGTGAGTTATGGCTTTCTTTGTATAGGTGCGGGTATGTAAGATGTATCCTTTGGTGCTGCTGGGATGTTTACGACGCGCTGCGGAGCGAGGATAATTTTTGCGCCTCCTAAGCACGGCGCTGCTGCTCTTTTCTTTGTTTTTAAATTTTCATTTGGATGGTACAGTTAGAATGGGCTCTGGGTTGCGCTGCTTCCGTTGGTCGGTGGGATCGATTGTGAGAGACTGCACGTTGAATTTTTTCGGGCTTGGGCATCGATTTATTGTAAAATTTATGTATGATAGTACAAATTTTTAAAAAGCAAAACACCTTCTTTTTGCACATGAATAATTATATAAGATAAATATTATATATTACATAAGGACAAAAAAATATCATTTTTTGTTATAAATAATCTCGTGCACTCACGTCAATAAAATATTTTATCCAGTGTTGTAAAATTATAGATGAAAAAACGTGATTCAAAATGTACGTATACACTCCATCATAAAGCATCCAATATTCTTTTAATGCATAATGCCTATGTTATTTCAGTAGAATATATTATATGTAATTTTTGTGAAAATTGCACACATTTTGTCACATAAAATTTGTATTCATCTCGTTGGAACCGTGATTTTATTCTCAAAACTTTAAGCGTCTTTTTTTTAAACATTCATGTTGACGTTATGATTCAACTGCATTATTTTCTGTTTAACATGTTTTGAATGTTTGCTATGTAGAATCTTTATAATAGAAATGTAAAATTTTAATTTCTGAATTTTAAATCTAGATAAAAACTGTAAGTACACCGTGAATAAATTTTGTAGACAAAGACTCAGTGATTCAAAGGCCCTTTTTTGGAAATTAAACGCTTTATTAACCAAAAATTCGCAATATTAATTTAATTAGCGGCAACCAATGTGTGCGCGCATTTTTTTTTCTCGGTGCCTCGCAATACGTATATACGTGACGTCTCTGCCTTTACTACGCGAGCACAGCTACAGAGCAAGTATATGAAAAAGAGAACTTTGAAATGAAATTCTGCGACATCAACTGATAAAAACAGAGGAGAGACTGCATATTATTTTTTAAAAAATCCGCACCTCGACGTTAGGCAAAGAAAAACCGTGCAGGCGTAAGACTCATTAATTAGTTAATTAAAGCTTTCCCGTCGAATGGAAAGCGCGTAAAAGGAGAACGCTGCAGAGAGACGAAAACTCGTCATCGTCCCGCGAGCAAACACACGATGTTTCACGTCACTGCTGAAAAGTTCGAATGTCTCGATCGGCCGCTGCTGCTGCTGCTGTATGCTACGCGATTATATATTTCGCCAAACTCCACCGTCTTGCGCTATGATAATTAGGCTCGTTAAAATCTTTCGTAATAGGACGTTATTACGCTGCTTTTTTTTTAAAAACTATTATCCGCAATTTATGGTTTGGTTAAAAACATTAGATATACAGAAAGTGGAACGGGCTGCTCGGCATTAGTTATCCTGCACAATTACGTTGGCCTGAACTAGCGCGCTATCGAAAAATATGAAATATCTCGCAAACGCTTTCCCCACTTTTTGCTTATTGTTTATTAATATTAACATCGCTCTACTTTACTTATAATCATTGACTCGCCGCATTGACAATTCGCGGAAGTCATTTTTAATATATTATAAGTGCAGTTACGCGGTATTAGTCCTCCAGGATATACATACTCTTGTATAATCCTCCCTCGAGCAGCGTATTTACATGCATATATGTAACCGCAATGCCCCCATTAAAAATGTAAGCCTCGCGGGAAATCGATGGCCGATATTTTCCATTGGCACACGCGCCAAAAATCCCCCCATTACCTCATTGCTAAAGCAGGGGAATGCTCATGCACGCCGCGAGTGATCCAACTCGCGTTTACACTCTTGTCCTTCTTTTATTCTTCTTCGCCTCTCCTCCTCTCGATCTGTTACCGCTATACTCCATATACTCCTTTTTGCTCCCCCCCTCCCTTTATACTCTTGCTCTCCTCTTTCGATCTCTTTCGCTCGAGATCCTGTTGCTGCCCATGCTTCTTCTCTCCTCCTCCTCCTCATCCTCCTTCACCGGTCGACGCAATTAGTAAGTCTGGCGCGATAAGATCGTGTGGATACCTTGCGTTTTCTCCACCCACCAGCGAGAGCCCACCATTAAAGGCTTCTCTCTCTCTCTCTCTCCCTCTCTTTCTCCTTTCATCTTTGCATCTCTTGACCCCTCGCTGGATTTCACTTTCTCTCTCCGTGTAGTTCATCTCTCTGCGGCTGCCTCTCCATTTGCTCTCTTGAATCCTCGTTACTTATTTATTCGCGATATTCACCACTGTTTAAGTTTTCCGCGACTTTTTTTCGCGCTTAACTAATTCGATTTTTTGAAAGGGGGATCGATCCATGGATTAGACACATTTCCATGTAACCGCTGAACACGCAACTTCAGTTGTATTTCAATTTACTGACCATTAGAAAGGTATTATGCTAATTACGCGATGTTTTATCCATAGTCTCTGTGTTCCGTTAAACAGCGTCAATTAATTAATACAGCATGTAACAATAATTGTACGCACATCCAGTTTTTGCTCAGCAACCCGCTAATTATATACATTTTTTTCTGTTACAGGTGAGTATATTCTGCCTCGTCACAGCGGTTACACCGATATGCTTCTTTGTTGGTGTAAGAATAAGACACGGGGCTCTTTATTTCAGTGAGTTTTTCGAAGAAAAAAAAGACTATAATTGAAACGGTAGGATGAGGCTTTTTCTCTCTTTACTTTATGATATAGTATATATATCCTGAAAAATTATGGTACATTATTTGCAATATTTTTCAAGGATGTGTTTTATTTTCTTTGCCGTATTTTACGCGTATTGCGTGTGCGCTGCGTGCGCAGACCTAAGAAGATAATATTTAGATCATTTTAAGTATATCTTTTTTCAAGGTATGTACCATCCAGTATTACCTAACTGTATTCATCTGCTTCTACTTATTTAAGTTTCTATAGCATGAGTACCCTGTTTATACGTTTGTATTTTACTAAATAGAACAAGTTCAGATTAATATTTATTGTATATTGTATGGCAAAAAAATGAAAAAATATTTTAAAATATATTATAAGTCGTTTCATCCCAGATGTTTTAAAAATAATTTTACACATTTTCTTAAACATATTATAGAAATATAATAATAAGTAAACCTTTTAAAGGTCATTAAATGCTTTTTCCAAAATACAAGAAAAAGACAACAATTTCTTTTGCACGATTTCCATATATATACATAAAACTGTTTTATCATTTTCCACAGCGCGTCGGTAAAATGTGCAGTGTTGAAGCTCCAAGTAAAACAGAGTCCGGGTATACGCGCATTCAGATACTCCCGGTGTATAAAGTTCAAACCTGTTTTCCTCTAATGGGCGGCAAATAGTTAACGCGTACCATTACAAGCTCCGGGATATAGGGCTAGTAAACATATCGATAAACAAGTTAGCCACCAGAAGCAGCAGCAGCGGCGACGACGTCATCGTCCACTCTTGCGTTGCTCTTTCTCCCCTCTGGACCCTCTCCCGACAATGTAATCAGGCACGTGCGAGAGCTTTAATTATGCCCGGCGAAACGACATCACGGACCGTTCGACAAGTGGTGCTGTAGATTCTCGTCGGGCTCTGCATCGTTTTATTTTAGCTTTACTCTCTTTCTCTTGTCTGGTGTTACTTTTACGAGAAAGTAAATTAACGAAGTCGCGCGGGGTCAAACGATTCTTGCGTCCAAACAGTGGAGCTCGCGGCAAAATTGCTTCGCAGTTGCTGTGCCTGTTGTGTGTATGTGAACGCGCGCGCCGTGTGTGCTTATAAGCTGAGATTTTAACGAGCGGAGCAGTCGATCGTGGGTCACGTGCTTTCAAAGGACGGACATAAGTAGTGTTTTAGTGCACTGTGAAGAAATAGTTATGCGAGGATAAACAAACTTCTTATCTTGTTTTTCGTATATAGGGTAATATAATATACCCAGCTACTGACTCTAATCCGGATACTGAAATTTGAATTTATTCAATTAATTTTTTAGAAATAACATGCTGCTATTAAAGTACTAAAATGATAAACGTTTGTTAATCTCTTTTAATTAATTTGTTCCATTGTAATTTTCAATTAGATGTCAGCCGATGGGATGTCAATAATACGGTCTTCACGTTTTACATGTTTTTTAAATGGCTTTGATGTTAGATATCGCGTCGAAAGTCAGTAATGCGATTGCCGAAGCATTCATTTTAGTTCGATTATTATACTTATGAATGAAAATAAATAAATTATGACATATATATACTTTCTCTTTTGAAACTAAATACGTTAAACAATGACTTAAAACGACAAAATCTGTACTTTTTGTAATAACGGAGTTGATAGCATTATAATAATTGCAAAAGGCTCTGTAATGTGTCAGTAATTGGGTGTCTTACCCTGAGTAGTAAGTTATATATATATATATACCTATATATTGTAAATCTGTTTGTCAAAATAGCATAATAGACGTGGCATAATCGTCGACACCATTTTGAATTTTCTTAATAAAATGGTTATTTTATTTGTTATTAGTAATCAATAACTTCACTATATATTTTACTATATTACCAAAACAAATTTAATAATATCAAGAGAATCATACACGATTGAGTTGAAGTAAATAATAACTTTGTTTTTAAGAAATGATTTGAAATAGTCTTTGGATTAATTATTTTTGAATAATTAATCTTTTTATATAAAATGTATTTTGTAAATATAGGCAACATAATTAGTGTCGACTAAGATTCTCAACGTTAAATATTTCAATATTCCGAATCTATTTTTTTTTTTGTACAAAAATATGCGCCTTTTAAAAAATTAATACTTTCCTGATATACGTTTACTATGAAAACGTACTATGCTGATTTTTTTGGTAACAAATAAATACTTCAAGAATATAATACTACAATATTGGCTGAAAACCGAGCTGAAAACATGGTTTTTCATTTTGTATATAGCAATTAAATCCGATTTATAAATAATGCCGGCGTAAAAAGATTATGAAAAAAAGAAAAAGAAAATCAAACGGTATAGATATTCCCAAACGTCTTGATCATACAATCTCTATAACTATGTAGTTCAATTCATAATTTTTCCGCACAAACAAAGGCTCTCGTTGAAATAATCGATTATACCGAAACCTCTGCACCGCATTATGTAAATTCAAATATTAAAATAATTAACATAACGATGCAGCGGAGCATTACACGTAAATCACCAGACGATACACACGCACACATACACCCACACACACTCAAACACACAAAAACACACACACGCGCGCATAACAACCGTTTCGCCGCAAAATCTACCCATCGCAGGCAGCGAGAGAAAATACGTGCAGGACAGAAAAAAACAAAAACATCGATATGGTATGCAATATCGGTCGATCCGAGATGTGCGACAAAAAAAAAGAAAAGTGGGTCAGGCGCTCTTGCGCTTATATATACCGGGAAAAATCCAAAATAAAAAAAAGTGCAAATTCCATAGAGGGGAACTACCGTTGCGGAATGATTTTATCGTCCCGTGAACCGCGAGATTATACACCACATGATGCGAATGCGCACGGGAGCGACTCGTCGAACGCATATACCCGCGATCGCGAATTATTTGCTGGGCCTGCACGCGGACGCACGACAAACACGCGGGGCACGTACTCACACACTCTCACATGCACATGCGAGCCGCTATACGACGAGGCTGTTGTCATCGGTCCTCTATACGTGAGATTTTTATTAAATGAAGTTGTCGGAAACTAAACAGGAGTTGGTGCGCAGGGAGGCCAAGTTATTGATGTATCAGTCGGCCGTTCGCCGCCGCCGCCGCTGCTAATTATCTACCACGTCGGGGCCGATAAATTTGAAGGTTTATTGATGAATTCGGCGCTTTTGACGAGGCTTTTGATCTCTCCGCGGCAGTATATCTTTTTTCCACTGAGAGAGAGTTCAGGTTTATCGGGCGAACTACATGATTAATTATTTGGCGAGTCGACGGACTGATTGAGCTACAGTGATTATCGCTCTATTCGACGACGCGCAGTGTCTATTTTTATTTACTCTGTTGACGCTTTATGCTGACTTTACGTGATTTATAGATTATCTTGAGTGTGTTCCCATTATATGTAGATTGATTTTAGCTAATTAGACTTGTTTTCAGAATGTCTTGGTGACTCAAGATTAACTTTAACTTTGTGTTCATTCATTAATTTTGTTTCTTTACGTTGCATTTAGTCTAACAAGTTAAAAAACTGAAAAATGACTCTATTCGGATCATGATTAATGGATTAATTCAAACATTAGTTCACTTTCTACTAGCAAAGACTTTTCACATTTACATTGTTACTTTTGTGAAATAAATAGTTTTATTTTTTATAATTATTTTATTTATAGATGGTAAAACAACACCAATAGAAAAAATTGTTTTTCTTCTATGTTACATAATCCGTTTTATACGAATTTGGCATGTACACCAGGAACTGTTTTAATGAAAACTGATTCTTATACCGGAAATCGTACCAAAAATATTTAGCGAAATCGATACTTATTTACTGACCGATGCTACTAATTGGTCGGGATTCGCGCCCCAGCAATAAGTAAACAAAAAACAAAATTTCAGTCGTAAATTTAGGTGAGTTCGAACTTGAGTTATGCAGGGTTGAAAAAAGGCTACAAATAAACTGCTTATTTTCCTCATTTTTTCTTTTAAAGTCAAGTGATAACTGGAAATTTAAACATACTCTCAAAAATGGATATAATTTAGAAACTTGGGGTACTTTTACAGTTTATCTGACAGTATTTTATTTAAAAATTTAATTAAGAATAAAATGATGTAATACAAGCTATTTAAAAAAATCCTTCAATGTCTAACGTTTCCTTTTAAAACTTACTGGACTGGTAAAAATTTCGACACTGAAAAAGGACATATATAGAGGTGTTTTAAGTGCAAAATCCGCTATGTTTGCGTGTATTCAAACTTTAAAAGAAAAAATGTGAATTTTTCTCTCTGGCTTTCCTCTCTCCGAGTAATCGGCGGATGTTCGATTTCGAATGCATAGCCTTTTGCATTCGCTTTTGCTGATGCGCTGCGTGTGGCGCGTATGTAAGAGAAAACAATACCCATATACCGTAATTCCATCGTACAAGCATTCGCAGAGAAATATTTCAAAACCTGTGACGATAGCAGTGGCTAAATAGTAATATTTCTTATTCACATTTTCTTTTTTCGGTTTTTATATGGTTTTTTATATAAATTTTTATATGGTTGACGTAGAAAGGTGGTAAAAATGACTAGTCTATATAGTTTGTTATAAACAAATTTTCTTGAATCAAGACGAGCTTTATAATTTTTTCGAAAATTGTTTAAAATTATTTGAAGCAATACCTCAATTTATCCGGTTCTTTGATCACTTACGATATTACTAGTTAAATAAGGAATAAAAAAAAATAGTAATACTTATAAAGAAACTGATAGTAAGTGAAAGAAACACAGATAATTAATGATAAAAATAAAACGATGTCATGTTCTTAAAAAATAATGTTTATTATTATTATTTTTATTGAAAATTAATCGTAATTAAACTCCATTAAATTTACAAGATTTTCATTTAAAAAAAAGCATAATATTAATACTAGTACACATTCAAAATCATGTATATATAGGAACAGTTAGTACAGTTTAAGCTAAGTGCCAATGAATAGGCAGTAGTTTTTTTCAATGTATTGAAATGATAACTTTGCAGTGGCTGACGGATTTTTTTTATTGAACTTTTTAGATAAGTTTTTTTTTTATAGCGCGATATCTTATACAATTTATTGAATGTTTCGCGTACTGATATTACGCCAGCGTTATGAATTTCCATGAATTTCAAGGTACAATTATCTGTTTACAAATTATGAATCGATAATTTTTTTCGCTGAATAAGCAACACTATAGTTTTATATAGCAACGATTTCTTTCTTTTACTAAGAAAATTCTCAGAAGTACGACGAATATAGATGCAATCACAAAAAAGGGTGTACCAAAAGAAGTGGAATAAGAAGAAATATATGTGATTGGGAATTCGATTATAGCTCCAAAAATTAACAAATTATTTCAATTATATAGCATTATTATTGATAATTGATAAACATAATTTTAAATAATTTTAAATAATTGTTAAACATAATTTTAATTTCTAACTTTAAAATTCAGTACCTATTTTTAATAAGTAGAATTTAATATAATTGAAATTAATAAATTAATCTATTTATACTTTTATAATTTAAGAGGCGTGCGTTGTATTATAGTATATAAGTATTAGTAGAGCTTATACCCTTTATACAAATTTTATTAGTTTAACTAATACGAGTAGAGACAATACAAACGAAAAGCAAAAAACTATTCCACAATATTCAATTAGGCAAAACTTTTCCCCACACTGTACTGAATAAAAAAGGAAGATTTGTTACCTAACGAATAATGTATATGTATGTGTACATATAGCGAATGAAACAAACACCTCGTTCTTACGGTGTTCTGCTTCTCAAAGTAACGTCACACTCATTAGAAGCGTCACTCCTATAATAGGATAAACCACTTAGACTCCGCGAATGTCCGTCTCTAATCGAAAAGAGACGGAGCGAGAGGGAGAGAGAGAGAGAGAGAGAAAGAGAGAGAGAGAGAGAGATCGAGTGAATTCTAAGTATCGCCAGCGAGGTGGTACGCACGCAAGCCAATTATTCCTTTTCCAGAGTACAATTATATGCGTGCGCGCGCGGACGATGGAGAAAGAGAGAGAGAGAGAGAAACACACGCAGAGAGAGAAGCTTCAAAGAGAAGCGCAGCAGTCATTGGTAGGAGGAGCAACGAAAAAAAAGAGAATCCATCGGACTCCTTTTGTACGAGTCTCAAGTCTACCTTTTTTCCCTTTTCACGCGACCGTTGCAACTGCCTTTATATACATACACCTTGTTGCTCCCTCTTTTCTCTCTCCCGCTTCCTTCATATTTTCCTTCGACGCGAAAACAATTGGCGCGCCTTTCTCGGCTCCTATGACATACATATATCTATACACTTTTATGCGGGGAGCGAAAATTAATTATTTTTTTCCCGAGAAGTGGCGTGACTTTTAAAGGATGTATGATGTATACGGAATTGGAGCACATGTCGCGTGCTGTTGGCCGTGCACAACTTTTTTTTTTCTCTTTCTTTCGGTTTCGCCGGGTTTCGCAGCTCCTCTCTTCTCCAAAGCCGACTACTCAGAGTTCATTATTTTATTTTTACATGACAGCGTCGGGGCTTATGCCAACTTCATTTTCGGCTATTTATTCAGAGAGTTGCATTAACGGCACGGAGCGAGTTTTATTTTTAAAAATGCGATGATGGCTTGGTTCTTGACAGCGAACATTTTTTTGCGCATGTGGTTGTAAACTTTGTTCGCTGCTGGTTTAAGATGTGTATTCATGGTCAACTGGACAGATTTGTTTCGAAACTTAAACTCGAATCGAACGATATGAAATTCTAGTTTCAGGTGGAATCTCGTGTGCTATTAGAATTGCACAATACATAGATTCAGTCGGGTTTAATTGGTTTAATTGGTATTGGGGAACAGCACAGAATTTCAGTGACAAAAGCATTAATTTAATCACTTTTATCAGAGCATCCCTGCAATCAAATGAAAATTTACAATTATTATCTTGGCACACTCATCAACCTCTAAATTTATATTATCCATCACGAACACCGATGGTCGCGCGCAATTTCGTTTATCGCACGTATACACGCGCGCCGAGAAATCAGCTGAAGAAACGCATTCTCGTTTATCATCGTTTCGCGTGCCGGTTTTTCCCGAGTTATACGTAATCGGGAGAAAAATCCTGGAACATAAAAACAGATACAACAGAGAGGTGAATGAAAAATCACGCGTTTCTCCTTTTATTGCGCTATCCATTAGGACTCTGCAGTCAATTTCCATAATCTGACTGAAATTATCGTGCCGCGCGCCCCGGAGCTTATCAATTATTGTTTACATAATTTTGCCACCGCGCGGCCAGCTACATGTGCGCATGACTTTCGCTTTTTCGTGGAAGCGAAGAGCGCGAGAGAATAAACATGGGAGTTGCACCGGTAGTGTACGGGTGGCAATGAATAAAGCTATCACGTAAGAATTTCGTGAAAATGGCCGTCATAAATATCGGGAAAAGGCCGTTTTTACGAGGGGCACCGGGCGACATTATACACCCGGCAACGGCAAGGTGCTGTTTTTCTAATTTACATTGCGACTGTGTAGTCCGTGTCTGCGTGTGTATACGCTGGTAATGTACCATTGGGCATACGAGAGAGAGGCTTGTAATAGAGCTATTTACGAGAGGCTGACTCGTTATACGAGCCGATGAAAAAGCCCACCGTTTAGCATGTCATCCTGATTGATCGCCCCGCTGCTGCTTTTTGTATATCTGTGCGACAAGGCCTGTTATTAGAAGAACTGTTCTCCTTTTGGGTCCTGATGAACTACCGATGCAGAAGCAAAGTGTATTGTTTTGTTTTGTTTTGCGATGAAGATGTATCGATATATCGATGCATGAATTTCGCGAGCCCGGTAGATATCAAAGGGTTCGATTTCTTTTTTTCTATTTGTCATGATACATTTTAAGAAAGAGTATTTTGATCAAATAATATTCATTGAATATCTTTCAATTCTCTAGCATAAAGAAAAATAGATTTTGAAATTAACATTAACCGTGCAAATAAATCTTTTGTCAGTAGGTATAAACATACTAACTAGGAGAGTGTTACTTCTTTGGGTCAGGGATTTGACTAAAACTTTGAAATATGTTTTCTGACGCCAAATTATGAAAAAAGACAAAGCAATACGGTCTAATATTCGAAGTTTCCGAAGTTATGAGCGAATACACTCATATTTTGAGAAAATTTAATAAAAATTTATATTACTATTATTGTTTATAACTCAGCTTATGCATCCATAAGCACAATTTTGTACTTGCAAATTGAAAGTAGAAAGAAGGAGCTTTAATTTAAGACTTATAGCGTATAAAATATTGATTTTTTACAAAGTAATAGAAGATTGTAAATAAATAAAAAATTAACCTTAAAACTGATAAGAATAAATGATACTTATTGATAGACTTTTTTACATTAATTTTGTAACTATTTTCAATCTTCTATAACTTTGTAAAAAATCAATATTTTTATAACCTACAAGTCATAAATTAAAGTTCCTTCTTTCTACTTTGACTTTGTACGTACAAAGCTGTGCTAAAGGATTCACAAAATAGGAGTATATAGTCGTTTATAATTTCGGAAAATTCGATTAGACCATACTGTTTTGTTTTTTTTTTCTTAGATTGGCGTCAGAAAGCATATTCCAAAGTTCTAGCCAAATCCGTGACCCAAAGAAGTGACTCTTAGTAAGAGATTGTTAATAATTTTTACTAGTTAGTCTAGTAAAGTCGCGGCCACGTTAGACAGACCACCTTTTACAAGTTAGACAGGCAAAATTTCAGAGTTTCTTTACGAGAATCTACGAATAATAACTTTCACTATTCCAGCAATTAAGTATTCATAGTGGACATTGCAATTTTGAACATAAACTTTTGTTAAAAATTACTAGATTGACGAGCATATCTTGAGTTACTTGAAACTATAGTAATGTCTCTTATTTATTTTCTCTCAAGATATATTTTAATTGTTATAGTTCTTTTTATCATGTAATAATGAATTTATTGCTCGTCAAAATTTACAATATGAAAGTGAATTTATTGATCACCACGAGCTAAAGGCGTTCTCAGAGGATATTTTCCTCTTTTCTTTTCTATGCAAGAAGATCCGTATTTGGATACAGACAAACAACCAGCACGAAAGAAATATGTAGAAAGAAAACTCTAAGAAAACAGAAAGACTCTATTAAATTTTTATATTAGGGGAAATAAAGATTATAATTAAATATAAAAAAAAATATTTATCAAAATGTTTCGGGCATGAGACTGTCTACTTGCCCATCTTCAGTAAGAAGTAGACAGCTCTATCTTAGACACCAAAATGAGAATATCCTCTGAGAACGCCTTTAGCTCGTGGTAATCGATAAATTCACTTTCATATTCTTTTTATCATTATTAAAGGCTGAAAGATTTTAACCCACTGTACAAATTGTATGTATTCTTTCATCTTACAAACGAATCAGTTCTTGCTTTTGCATGTTCATGTCTCAATAGTATATAATTTCTCGTAAGGATATTGAAGGTAAGGTTACTTTAATTGTATAGCTCATACAATGCTTGGCACCGTTGCCGTCCAACCTTGGCTCGATTATATCTAATTATTTAATTGCACAGATTTGTGCTTAGACAGTTTAACGTTTCATCTGTTCTGTCATTGGTAGGGTTCATCTTATAATTATATGTTAATTACATATTTTATAATATTGTTGATATTATATTTCGTTGTTCTTTGATTACTTTCATGGACTTAGTTCTTTTCATAATTTCCATGAAACTTTTCCTTACTGATCTATATAATAAATCAAGCCACAAGCAAGATAAACTTTATCCACAAATGCGTTAATTTCATTTTGGGTACGATTAGTTCAGACGCAGTTATTTTACCTCAAACCACACGCACGCGCGCGAACTAATGATCGATATAACTGTAGTCATCACTTTTACAAAATCACCGATACATGTAGTCGGCATTACGACACACATATTCGATCGAAATTCCACATTTCGCTGCTCTCGCAGGCATAGAATTTTCCATTCCAGCGTCTTTCCATATTTCACTTTTTACACGCTCGAGCGCCACTAACGCTGCCGCCACCACCGCCGCCGCCGCAGAATCTGCTAAATTCCGCGTTCTGATTCCAAACCTTTTTCTCTCTCTGGTGCGGTGTATGCATCGAAGTTAATTCTTTTTTCTCTCTTCCTCCTCTATGCATGCCTACCGATGCTCAAACTATTCATAAGTTTCGTATGAGCGAACCCATAGCTGCGCGTTTCACCGGATATCTTGCTCACACGCGGCAATGGCGCCAAGGCATTTTTGCTTACCCTTGCAAAGTCTTCTTTTTTCCCTCGCTCCCCTCGCGTTTATGCCTGGATCATTTAGTTCGCGTTTCACACGCTCTGCGTGCACATTTTTATATTTGGTCGATGAAAAAAAAAGGTTCAAGAGAAACTTTTAAGCGCCTTTTAAAAGATAACATTCAGAGATCTGCTTCGGCATATAAAGAGGCGCTAATTTTGATAAAATCTGCATCTTTTGCTACTTTTGAAAATATGCTGTTTAAGCACCTTAACTTGTGCAACTCGTAAAAAATGGATTTTTTCTCATCGTATATGGCAAGCATAGAGCAGAGTACAAATCGCGTAACGATCGTAGCCGATCCACAATAATCACAATTTTATTTCATTTCATAAAAAAAAGGAGGAGAAGATGAAGAAGAAACTCCCGCAGAAGGTCAGCATTCCGCACAAAAAGAAATCCTTCTTTATACATCCGAGAGACCATCAATTCCGCTCTGAAATTACGTATAATTGTAGTTTTATTGAGCGAGAAAAAAAAAGAATAATAAAGCCAAGAGCGGAGACAGCGATGTTTATGAGCTGTTTCCCAGGGCCACGACGGCAAACTCACCTTTATAATAGTTCGCGATTCCGAAAAATCGCTAAATCACCGGCTACTCCCATAGAAAATAAACCAAAAAACCGAACACATCGCGGTCATCGACATCCTGCGATACATAAAAGGAAACTATAGAAGAGAGAGTGTCTGAGTGTCTGTGTGTGTGTGAGAGAGAGGCCGAAATTGCAGGCTTTCGTCCCAAGGATTTCGTCGTCAAAAACAATAAAAAGCCACACCGGCCGGCAAAGGAGAGGGGGATTATCGGGAAAAACGACCAAATAAACGCTCGCAAAAAAAGTCGAGAGTCGGCCAAGCGAAGCTGAGCGTCGGGCGCGCATCATTATTCCTGCCCTCCGGAGAGGGCTTACCCGGCCATTATCCTAACTACCAGTCAGCCGTTGGTCCTGGACGGTTTGTTCTCCCTCTCTCCCTCCCTCCTCCCCCCCCCCTCTCTCTCTCTCTCTCTCTTTCTCGCTCCCTCGATGCTATATCTGCACGGAGCCGTACGTCCGTCACTCTCCCGACCGCCACTGAGAACTTGGACTCGCTTCTCTTTTGGGCCGCATCCGTTTTCTGTGCGCAGAGCACCTATATACAGCTGAACCTGCGAGATGTGTACATGTGTACATGGAGAGAGGCGGAGAGAGTATGGCATCCCTGAAATGCGCTACTATATACCTGCATCAGTATTAACGGTAGACTGAGCTGTCGGAGAGTAGCTACGAGGGAGGAGGGGAGCCGGAATCAAGAGTCGGGCTCTTCGTGCAGGACCGAGGTATATGTACGAAGGAAGCGAGTTGTGATCCAGTCAGGGAGTTTAAATGATGAGCAGTTCTGTTAGAGACCCATGATGAGTCCCATGATTCCTTTCTTAATCTTTCTAGTGCACCTTTCAACTCGAATTTTTCGAAGTTAAAAGGTTAGGTTAATTGGGTAAAATTAAAATAAAAATATTTACCTAAGTAAATTAAAGTGCACTCATTTACTGAATTAGATTTATTGTTGGGCTTTTTCTCCAAGAGGTTGCAGATCGTTAAAATTATCTATGAATATAAATCAGAAGGTTGTGCATTTCTTTTCTCCCTCTTATAATAGCTCTGCTTTACTGTATATACACAATTATCTTGAAAAATTCACGCTAGAAAATGTATAATATATACGTGATTAGAGTAATTAGGTACAAAGCGATTCAGTTAATTTCATAAGGATTCATTGGTTTAAACCATGTCACGGCTATACAGCCATTATTGCCATTATACAATTGCCGCGTGTCATTTATATGAAAAATAATTTTTAGCATAAAATTACTTTTTCGGAAAATATTTTTTGTTAATTCAAATCAGATTAAATGAAACGTCAGTTTTCTGTAAAATTACCATTTATATTTGTGAACCAGGTCAAAACCAAGTATGAAATATTAATATTTATAATTGACTGGAATTTGAATTGTGTATGATCACTCGTTATTAATGTCTATAATAGATTTAACGAATTTTTTGGTTACATTGACAAAGTTATTATCTAGTTTGATTAAATATTTGGGTAGAAAACGACACAAAAAAAAAATAATTTGATTATATTTTGCTGCTTTAGTCAAGCACTCTTCCTTGCGTGCGAATCAAAAAGCCTTCTACCATTAATTCTTATTTAAGTATAGACTGTATATGCAAGTGGCACAATTCGCTATTGACTCCCTTATGTATTTTCATGAAAATTCTTACTGTAATTTTGCGAAATAAGATGAATATAATGTGCGTGTACACCCCAGATGCTGCATTCATACACGAGAATAAATGCCTTTGCCTGCATTATAATGCGAGCGGCACAACTGTTTTATACTCGACTATTAATTGTCGTACAGTCGACCAATAAAGTATGCAAGGTTCCCGATTAAACTAAAAGTTTTAATGTTTAAAGGTAAACAAGAGAGAGGAGGAACTGCGGCTCGTAAACGTGAGCCATTAATTTTCCCTCCTCTGTTCGATTTGGGGAACGAGTGTGTCCACTACAGTCTCGAGTGTCCGCTGTTCTCTCTCTCTCTCTCTCTCTCTCTCTCTCTCTCTCTCTTTCTCGCTCTCTCGCTCTCTCGTGTGTCAGCAAATAAAATAAAATGGCTCGTTTATACCGAACTAAAGCCGTACTTTTGCGAAACGCCCGACTCGCGCTGCTGCTGCTGATTCAATTAGCCGGATCGATTTCCTACGGCCGGCATAACCTTAACCGAGCGCGAAACTGCGTTAAAACTTTGACTAATTAACTTCGATTCGCGTTACGACGCTTGTAATTAAGCGCTGAATGTCAGAGAGCGGAGATTTCGAATTTCCTGCGCGGCTAATTCACCTTTTATTACAGGCGTCCTCTAATGACTCTCTCGCTGTTTATCTTTTGTTTTGTTCTAACCTTTTGTCACGATCGTGCAGTGAAAACATTTTTTATTCGCGATTTTTAAATTTGGTATCATATACTTTAGATTGTTAAACCGTAATTTAGTATTTTTAATCATTGTAATATTTTCAATTATTTTTAAATATTAACGTATACCATAGTGTTTTAATGTAAGTCAGGCAAATTAAAACACTATAGTTATATATATTTACCATTTAGTAGAAAATTTTCCTGCTATGTTTAATATAAATAAAGTAAATAAGATTTCGTATAGAAATGAAAAAAATCTGATTATTCTGTTGTACAGCTTATAAAGGCTATCCTATTAAAAAGCTCGAGCATTAAAACGAGCGGCGAGAAATTCTATAGCAAAACTCTACAATATTGGAGAGTTCTGCTTTTATAGATTGTAAAGAACAGAAAAGAATTATTGTTGTAGAATAAATTATACCTCCTCCGAGAAAAATTTTGCAGAAAAAATTATATTTTCTAAAATTTACAATGAATGCAAATCCTCATTCAGGGTGAAGTTTTATTACAGTTTTCAAATTGTATATGTTAGGCAAAATACGTCAATATATAGTGACATATCAACGGTGCATATTCCGCAGGTATTTTTCTGGTCTTACCGTTTTTAACAACAGAAAGTACAATCATTTTCTGATTCAAAGAAAAACTTCACAATATTACCGTAATTTTAGATTTTTACAAAACTTGTATCCCTGTTTTTAACTTTGCGCAGTTTCATTAAAGTTCCTAAGCATAAGTAAAAGTCGGCGTACATAGCACTGTATACATTTTCAGAGTATCCCGGCATCCCCAATCCATCGCGACATCCTCCGCAGCAGTTTGATCCCATCTAAGCGTCACCGAGGCGTGTAACACTCTCTCGCGGAACGTCCTACGCTCCATATACGCGATATCACGTTGTCGCACATACACACGCACATTCGTGTATACATGTACGGTATATATCGGATATTCAGCCTCTCTCCCATCCGCTAATTCGATTATCCAAACTCGGGAACGCCTGTGTTTGCCAATTTCTAGTCTCTCTCACTCTATCTCTCTCTCTCTCTCCTTCTCTGTCTCTCTCTCTCTCTCTTGTCGTCACCTGAACGCTTTTAAATTCCGTCGTTCGCCATTCGTGTATACATGTACGCATCAACACGATCAATTTAATCGTCCAATGATACGAAAGAATTAGTTTGTCGATCGAACGCTAATTTTTGGATGTTGGGAGGTAGAGTTGGGCCGAGTGATGACAAGAGGTTAACGTCAAGGGTGAATTATACTTTGATGAAAACAATTTGAGTGAGAAATGTAAAAAGGAAATTTAATTTTCCGCAGCAGTCAGTGCGGTAATTGGTAAAGCTTTCGGTGTAAAAAGCACCGTTTTTTTGCCTTCGTATGTTCTAAAGTGAAGGGACAAAAATATATAATTATTAAAGTACTTTTGCGAGATGCTGCGTTTCAACATTATTTAAAATCTTTTATAAAATGATGCAACTCATAAATCCGTCGAAACCTTTTTTAAAGCACGAATTTATAATTTAGCTTGAGTTATATATGCTTATAATAATAGAACCAAAAGTCATTTTGATTTTAATCAATTTGAACATGAAATAAAGAATCATACAAATAGAATACTAGAAGAGTTTGGAAACTACTAAAAAAAACTATACTCTATCCTAATTAAAAATATAATCCTTTGAAAACTAAGAAGCCTCCAATGTTTTCCAAATGACACACAAAATTCATAGCTTTTAAATTCCTTTTTTAAAAAAGCATACGCAACTCAAAAATGTCGAAAATAAATCAGCGATCTGACCTCGATGGCATGTCCGTTCAATTACACGCGAAATCATAGACGAAAGGACTGTAGATCGCAACATACATTACACGTAACTGGCGCATCCGAGTGTCGACGTGTCGAGCATCGACAAATCAGTCCGCGCAAAACGTATCGATAATAATTCGCACGCATTTGCGGCGGGTAATAAACTTTTCGGGACATGAAAGGCATTAAAAAATGTGTGTGGCGGATAAAAAATAAAAGCTTATAGTCTAGGGTGACGTATGTGGAATCATCAACGTTACTATATACGCAGATCTGAACTGACATAGACACGTGCAATGCAATAATCTGCATTAGCGGATCAAGCCATTCTTCGGCTGTTCGATTTTGATTATAGCGTTTATCGTATTTTGGCTTCGAGTGAAACGATCATTATACGCGGAGAGCTGAGTAGGGTAAAAAAGTCGGAACGATAATTGCGGAATGTTTGGCTATGTACAGTTTCTATATTCAAAGTTGGTTTCGGATCTAGTTTTTTTATAAATTTTTTGCGTTTTTCGCTTTCGAGGTGTGGTAATTAATTATTTTGAATGATTTTCATTAATACGAATGTAGGGCGCACAGTAAATCGTCTACAGTGAGAGTTTAAAAAGTTTATGAGTCACTGCCGGACTTTTTAATTAAGTACAACTTAACCGAGTAATTTAATTATTTTCGTTCATTTACATAGAATTGTAATTTAAGTAGAAAAAATCGATCAAATGTATAGTTGTTCTTTTCGCGATTCCAGTTATGTTAGATTAGATGATATAAAATATCAATGGTTGTGGAATGAAACTATTGTTACAAATGTATTCTAAAAGATGAGGTAAATTTATTGATCTTCAAGGAAATGTTTTTAAACAATCGTTTATTCTGTCGATTATTGCAACGTTTGGGCGGCATTGCCGATATACAACGTGATCTTCGGACTAGCAAGCAGATGTACATATGAAATCAGGAACATTGATTTTTATGGAAAAAATTATACTCTTTTTTCTATAGAAATAATTTTCTATGGAAAAAAATGTATAAAACGTTTGGATTACATTTGTGCTAATTAATTTATTTTTTATTGACAGACCACAATTTTAATTAATTTTGAGAATCGATGTTGGTTTTACATTATCAAAGTGTTATAAAATAATTTTATACGTTAACAATTGTATACTTTATCAGTAATAGGAGTCTGTACAGCTGAATTGATGTGCATGCATTTGCCAATGTCGGATGAAACTAGAAACAACATATACATTTTATAAATTTTTATAAGTTCAAAAATAACAAAAAATACTCTTTCAATGCAAAATGTACTAAAATAAATAATATTTTCTTTACTGAACGAATCTCAAGGAATATCGTTTACTCTTTCGTTTATCTAATAACAAAGAAATTCCGCGAAAGCAAAAAGGAACCCAGCTATAGAGAGGAAGAAATGACAAAGAAATAGACTCACTCCTGCCAGCCGGAAAACTTTATGGACCATGAGTCGTCCGGAAATTCGCTGCAGCTCGACTTGACGAAAATTTAAATGCCGTGGCTCGGAGTTGACCCTCTACCCTTTCCGAGCGTCCAGCGTATCGTCTTTCGTCCACCACTCGTAAAAAGCCTACCTACCTTTCCTGTGAATTACTGCTTCTTCTTCAAAACTTTCTCTCTTTTACCTTGTGCACACACACTTTCTTGCTTCCTCTGCGCTGCTCTTTTTAACTCTTGACGGCTCATTAATTTTACTTTTGCGGTGCGTGTTCCCTGTTTTCTAGGATGTAAGTAAATTTGGCGAGCGTCGAGTCCATTATGAGCTCTTTTAGTTGATATACTTTTGCTTGGAATTTGATAATTCGGATGTATTATATAATTAATATGAAGAATTCCACATCCAAGTTGTATAATTTTATGAAACATTCATTTTAGTAAATTAAATTAAAAAAAAAATTGCCAATTCATTAGCACTTAATTTCCTCAAATTGAGTCAATTACTCCAATATATAAGTAATATACAATTAAAAATAAAATAAAAAAATAAGCAATAATAATCTAAAATATATTTTTTATCATAAAACGAAAGAAAGTCATCCCAAATAAAAAATTATTTTTCAGCGGCCATGCGACAGCAAAAACAAAGAAAACGAGTCGAGTAACAGAAAAATCGGTCAATTTATTCCTGAAATATTCATACACACTTACATACGGAATATGTACCCATGGGAAAAGTCACTTTTTTCTATAAAGTAGATATAAGTACTCGAAAACTCTGCTATAACATTTTAAAAAAATATTACCATTACAAAGCTTTCTCTACGAGAAAGTAAAATTTTTATAAAGCAAACCTAAACTGAAATCAGATGTGAAGTAATGAAAAGATCAACAAACCAGTCAGAGTCGAGACTTGATTAAAATTTTGTTAAAACTTGCTCGGAAATTCAAAGGTACAGGCGGGCGAAAAGAAAAGAGGTTTTAAGACTCGAGCGTGAAAAGAAGTTAGTTAAGAATTGAAAAGTCAATCGATAATCCGATGCGAAACGCCCGATTCAGAGTTTACACTTGTCTTGAGTGGTATAATTACTTTGAAAAAAACGATCCTAATGGTATTTTAAATAACTCCTTTTTTTTCGACTTTTTTTCATAGCTAAGTGCTTTCATAAAAGTGCGCAAAATAAACGTTAAGGTATTTATTATGAATTGATTTGCAATTAATAGTTTATAATATAATTTAATTTAAGGAAGGTAGATGAGAAAATTTCATAATTAAAAAATCCTACTTTCATAATTAAGCGGGACTAAAAAATTGAAGCTCATAAGTAGTATATATCCGCTTATAGCGAGACAAGGTGGTGGGGGTGGGGGTAACGTGTGGTATTGCATGCTAGGGTGAGGTGGTGGGAGAAAGCGTCAGGCAATGGTGGAGTGGTGGAAAGCCGTGTTATGGCACAATAGGGTGGGTGAAGAGAGAAGTCAGTAGAGAGAGGGTGAGTGTGGTAAGTTGTGGATCAGTATTATGGGAGAGGGAGTAGGGTATGAGTTTGGTGTAGTGTGGATTAGAATTAGTGGAAGTGTAAACGCGAGTGGGGCGGGGGGGAGGAAGATCTGGACCCATTATATACTTATGAGGTATTGCTAGTGGATGAAAGTGTTGACACTTGCACCAAGATTGTTTGATTGAGTTCGTTTATTGCACCTTAGGGTGTGGTCCCGTTTGCTATTGATACAATATAATAGTGAATTAATATCAAACTACGTCTGGTTCTCGAGTGCCTCTGAAATTGATAGGGTTGAGTGAGTCTTCCACTTTAGTCTTGGTGTAATGATCACGCCCAAATTTCTCACTTCGTTCTCTAACCATAGAGGAGTGCCGTCGATGACGATTCTCGATATCGTGGAGAAGGCAAGCGCAGATATGTAAGTATGACTGCCGAGTATCATGACCTTCGTCTTGTTCACGTTTAACGCGAGACCGACTGAACGATAGCTTGGGCATCACGTTCAATCTCAGCCATACCTCTAACGACATCGCGTGTATAATAAAAATTATGGTCTAGCTGCGTATAGTCAACGAATAGCATAATTTTGGAGTAAGCGAAGGACACTGGTCGGTTCCTTAATGAAAATGACGAATAATAAGTGATCCAGTACGCTTCTTTGAAGCACACCCGACGATAAGTACATCCAATCAGATTTTTCCACCCGCTCCGATAATCGCTTAGACGCGGTCGGCCAGTTAGTTAAAAAAACCACTTAACCGCTCAGAGATACTAAACGATCGGAGCTTCGCAAGTATTAAGACATGTGGAATTGTGTCGAAGGCTTTCCAGAAATCAAATAATATTAGCACTGAGATCATTCGCTTATCGATAGTTTATATCACATCATCTATCATTCCCAACAGAACCGTCTGTGTGCTATTCCTGCTCCTTAAATCAGCCTGCCTGTCATGGAGAAGCTCGTGTGTTTCAAGGTAACTAAGGAGCTCTTTGTGTACGATGCATTCCAGTATTTTGGACAGTTCGGAGAGCTGAGCAATAGGCTGAATGTCCGAGAGGGAGAACTGAGCATTTTCCCAAAGATTAGGAAAGTCGATGCTAGTCAGACAGCTCTCGATTAACTCAGTCAACGGCTGGAGAACCGAGGGCAGGGTCAGTTTGAGCATTTTCGTCGACAATTTGTCTATCCCTGACCCTTTGTCTTGGCTGCCAATATAGCTGATTTGACATTCCTCTCAAAGAGGGGGAATAAATCCAAGCGGCAACCCGCGGGAGCTTTGAAAGGTAGCCTGAGTGCACTTGCGAAGTCACATTCAATAAGTGGTGAGGCGATACTGCAGACCGACGCAAAATGTTAATTGAGCAGGTCAGCGGAAAATGTAAACAGTGGTGACGGAAGGCTGAGCTTGGAGACCCACATACGCCGTAATTCACGCCTCTTCGCATTTGCATCAGGTGAAGTCTCCAATTTATCGTGAAAACATATAAACACATATACATATAACCGTAATTTTGAGGTTAGCTGTCAATGCGAAAACGCTTCTTACTGGTTCCAATTAATAGGAAAAACGACAAATCAGATCGACTTCAGCTAGCACAGGATGATTCATTGTTTCGAGCACTACGCCGCTCAAGTCCAAATATTAATTTTCGTTGTAAATAGAAAAAGATATCAGCGAAACAAAAAGCACGTTGGTCGCTACTGCATCCCCTTAACGGAGATTGCATATGCAGATCAATACTAACATCTACAATATTGTGCTTACTGCGAAATGACGTTAAACTGTTCCTATAGTCAAGTATAGTATCTCTGTCGTTTGTCAATATTACGTCAATCCAGGTGCGAAATGTCTCGGTGTGATTCGTCGAGCTCTGCACCGTCGGGCGTTGACAGCAGATCTGTATTTAGATCGTCTATAATTATTTTGTGGCTATATGTGCCAAACGAATCACGAAAGAGCCTAAAAAGTTCAGGTCGATATGAAACGCAACTTTAGGGGGTCGTTAGATCACTCCCACTATTATCGACGATGAACCGCATCTTTGTACCTCGCACGTCAAATACTCTGTAATATGTAGCTTATCAGGCCTAAATGCTGTTGAAAGTAGCAAGAATTTTAACTTTAAAATCGTTACGAGTGTTCAAGGCGACACCACCACCTTTAACGTTACGATTTCAGAAAGAGAGAGAGAGAGAGAGAGAGAGAGAGAGAGGA
>UELU01136857.1:0-46318 GCA_900490025.1 Megastigmus dorsalis
CTCCATCATCGGCGACCCTATACACCTAGACACCCAGTACGACCGAATTCCACACCTAGACACGAAAAGCTACGGAGCGCACTAGCTAGACTCCATCATCGGCGACCCTATACACCTAGACACCCAGTACGACCGAATTCCACACCTAGACACGAAAAGCTACGGAGCGCACTAGTTAGACTCCATCATCGGCGACCCTATACACCTAGACACCGAGTAGAACCGAATACCACACCGAGACACGATTATAGTATCCCCTAACTACGGAGAAAACGCAGTTACCATGATTATATTTAATTTATATAGTTTTGTGATATCAAATTTGTTTTTGAAGAGTCAGATTACATTGAATCTTATTTTAAGACAAACAGTTGTCTGAATTTAAGATTACTTGGGGTCGCTCCAATTTTAAGATAGGGCTCGTCTTAAATTTGCTGCACCTTACTTTCAGGCCGGTTTCGATCTTAAAGTAAGGAACTCTTTTTGTAGTGTAGGTTTTAGTTCTCTTTGTGAACTTTTAGCGTAGAGCAATCCTGTGCCGGGGTACCACTGATTTCTTTAACTCACATTCTCATAAACATGATCGTAACTTTATCGTATCATGTGTTATAATCGTCATCTTGAGTTCTTTTATTTGTATCTTTACATTATCTGAGGTAATGACCACAAGCAGTGTCCGGAATCTTATAACCCAGCAAATACAAGTGAACAAGATATCTTTAAAGATATCTGTAAGATATCAAAATACCATCAAATTTTATCTTAAAGGAAAGGGATATCTTATATAACATTATTTTTATACTTCAATATAAAATTGTTTGCTGGGTAGCATCGGTGTCCTTATTCTTGAGATATCTGTTCCCGGTCCACCGATAAAACTAAACAAGCAAATATTTTATGGTTGTGTTTTAGTACTATCTTTGTTCTACTCATAGTCCAATGTCTTTACTTAATTAATAAGAATCAGAGTTGACACAATTTCCTATGTGTCTTTTGAAACTTTCAAGGAACCAAAAGAGTCTGGATTGATGCTTCACCATATTGCAGTTTATGGAATAAATTTCAAATTAGGTCAGACTGCGGAGCCAAAAATCTGCTTTAAGAAATTTCAAGCTAAAAATGTCTACGAGCTCAAAATTAATGGTAAATATGAGCAAGGATACACCAGACAACGACAAAGTAAAGATTGTCAGACCATGTATCTGGATAGTCACGAGAGCCTAGATATTGCGAAAAGCAACGCCTTACTCAGTGAGTTTCTGCAATCGGGTGAACATGCGACTGATTTAGATGGGATTCGAGACCAAATGATGGAATGATTGTTGCTACGAATTTTCGAATAAAGGATTTCTAAAAAAGGATTTCTTAAAGATCATTACTATACGAGAACCGATAATATGGTCGATGCTCTGAAGGGCACGAATCCATTTTCTTCATTCCTTTCGGGTACTATAGTTGACGTCTTTTATCTTCATCAGTGAAGTATATATTTGCTTCAGCTTCGCAACAAAAAAATAGGATACGTTATGAATACTAGAGAGATCAGAGATTGTCTTTCTGAGAGAATCTTTTTACATTTTTACATTCTTTACACGACAATCACGTATATCCCGCACTTTTACGTAGTCAGCCCTATTCTACCTTACATCACCAATATT
Organism: Megastigmus dorsalis; assembly: GCA_900490025.1. Classification (NCBI taxonomy): domain Eukaryota; kingdom Metazoa; phylum Arthropoda; class Insecta; order Hymenoptera; family Megastigmidae; genus Megastigmus; species Megastigmus dorsalis. The sequence goes on from UELU01136857.1 coordinate 1,659, forward strand.
GTTGTAATGTTTTTAATATGAACAGAAAATCTAATTTATTGCATACCTATAGTGAACTTCTAAAATATTTAGTTATGCATATAATAAAGGTTCTGTTTTAAAATTCTGCAGTTAAGTATATATTTTTGTTAAAATTAATTCATTAAATAAAAATTACGTATTTTTATACACTTGTTTGTAGAATCATGTTTTTTATAATTATATAGAAAATTCCTTATTCGAAGAGTACTTGATGTCAATAGAGGCATGTATTACTTTTTTTACAGCTGTACTTTTTTGCAACTATCATATAAAAGCATTTTTCAACGCTCATAAAAAGCAGTATATTGAATAACACTAAACGTCAAATGTTTGTGTAGTTTTTGAGGTAATTAGATAAAAATGCATTGTATAAAAATTAAATGTTGAGATAATATTGGAAAAAAGTCATTACAAAGTGATAAAAACATTTTCGTAAGCTTCTGTTTTGACGAGGTCATGGAAGTTCAGAGATAAATTATGATAATGGACCAATTAAGATAATTCTTTTATATTTGCAGTGTAAAAGAATTCGTTCATTTAGTTTTCAAGCTCTGGTTTCTTGCGCCTCCGAATAATTCTCTTTACTTAAAGTTAAATATAACATAAAAAGAGGGATTGATTTTACTAAACAAGAATGACCCGTGGGCTCATTCTTTTTGTGGGGCTTATTACGGTTATGCAAAGTTCTCAAGCTATAGATATTCAAACAGAGGATAAAGATTTCTTGCGAAAACAAGAGGTAATTTTTCAATTGTTGTGGAACACTAAGGATACACCGAAGAATCATCCTGAAGTTTTCGAACGCGTCAAGAATTACAAAATTGAAGATGTTGCAGCTGCATGTGAAAATCAAGTGAGTTTTTATGCAGATTTTGTCTGGTTAAAATATTAACAAAAAATCATTATACAACATTATATACTCTGCAAAACCAAAACAACAGTAGCGTTTTGCCAGACAGTGAGAATTATAAGGCATAGCTTCTTTTTTATTTTTTTCAATGAATCAAGAATAAATGTGAGCCCACGTTTTTAATGTTGCAATACTAACTTTATATGACTACAAAACTGCAAATATTTGTTTATTTATTCACGATTTATCTAACTAAAAATATTTGTTCGTATCATATTTGCTATTCATCAACAAGTAAAGTTGAAAAACGCTCTTTAAATCTTTTGCACATGGTATGTAGAATATGCTAATTCAATACGACTTGGATTTGTCAAAAGTTTCTTTTCGAGTATGAGCAATAAAATATTTCATTTCTATATATTTAAAATTTTAATCTGTTCTATAGCTTCTTTCCTTAAGGGTCTTAAAATTTTAGCAAGTATAGCCTTCTCATATGCATTTTTCAAAATTTTTTTATAGTATAAAACTAAAGTTACAAAATAATTATCGTATCTTTGTTTATGAAGTTTAGTAATTTATATTTGTTTACGATCCATACTAAAGTTAGGTTCTTTTATATCTGAGGACAGATAAGGTTTAGTACAAATTCACCAGTCAAAGGAACAAAGCATGCATTATATTTTAATCCCCCATCCATTTTTATTATAATCCCCAATTATATTTTAATTTCTCCCCATTTCATTTTTTCAAGAGAAGTGTTCTTCCCCTCAAACATTATTCGCAAATTTTTTTATGCTTATAGACCTTCGCTAAAGAATTCGAAGCACACTTGAAAAGAGGTATGTTACCTCGGGGCCAAGTATTTTCCACATTTCGCGACGAACATATTGAAGAAGTACGCACTATATTTAACGTATTCCACAATGCCAAGAATTTCGACGATTTCGCATCGATGGCCGCTTGGTGCAGTCTTGTCGTCAACGAGCTGTCCTGGCTGCATGCATTCACCATTGCAATCGCGCATAGGCCCGATACCAAATATATACGACTGCCGAGGCTCTATGAAATATTACCTCATTACTTTTTCAATACCGACATTGTCATGCGGGCTTATCGGATCAAGACTGGAGAGGTCGCTGGTAAAGTCTGATTGAGGTCTTATTCTATTAATATCTATACTCTATTTTGTCATGTAGAAATTAGCTTCCTTTCGATGAATCGTCTGATTTATATTCAACTGCGAGGAATGATTAAAAATATGGATACAAATTCTCTGGAAGGTTTATGGATTTTCCAGAAAATATGAACAGTACTAATTGTAAGTACCCAAATATTATTATGCATATTGTCAGGTTTTCAGAAGGTGAGCTATATTTTTAATTTTTCATTTTCAAAAAACAATAAGTGCTCCATCGCAATATTTTCTATCATTCTTCAAAGTTGAAAAATTCTATCTACTTATCAAAAACCAAATTGATAAATAAAACGAAATGTACAGTGAAAACAATCAACTGCAACGTTACAGTGTAAGACTTGGATTACTTAGACCAAGATTTTGTCCATTAATCTCCAGTATTTTCAAAATTACACACAGGCATAACTAATCAATACACAATCGAAGCTAACTACACCGATCAGTATCCAACTGAATATGAAGATGCCGAGTCCAAGCTAAGCTACTTCCGCGAGGACGTCGGCTTAAACGAATTTTATTTCCACTTCACCAGTAGCTTTCCCTTCTGGATGAGCAGCAACGAGTTGCAGATACAGAAAAGCACAAGGGGTGAGTTGTACTATCAAGTGCATAAAATGCTACTGGCTAGATACAAACTCGAAAGACTTTCGATGGGCTTAACCGGTGAGATAGAAGATATCGATTGGGATCAACCCATACTCACCGGATTTCATCCAAGTATGACGCATTTTAATGGGCTACCATTTCCTCAACGTTTCGCCAACTTTCACGTGCCAGTTTTCAAGTACAAATATCTCGAGGTAATGGGCTTATCTTATTAGAAAAAAATACTCTGAGTAGTTAAACTGCAATTCACTCGAAATTCAATTCAACTGAGTTAGCATACATCCAAAATAACATCAGAACAATCATCAGAAACGGGTTTACCCATATGATACAAAAAAAAAATGATGATTCAGGAAGCGAAACATCTCGAATCACGAGTTTCGAGGGCCATCGATTTGGGCGAGCTCCGCAATGCAGGGGATGCGAGTACCAGAATGTACGATGCGAAGGGGCCCACCAACTTCAACGACTTTTGCAATGCTCTCGAGGGCAATGCCGACTCGCCGAATCCCAAGTTTTACGGCTCGCTCGATCGGATTTACAGACGCTTGCTCGGTTTTGCGCCCGAATCCACAAACAAACACCGGTACACTCCCAGTGCGCTCGAGATGTCGCTCACCAGTCTCAGGGATCCAGGATTCTACAGGATGTGCAAGAGGATAGTCGATTATGGAATAAGGTGATGAGATTTTCTGAGAAACGAGTTTCATATATTTAGATTTCACTCGCAGTTATGATGATAATGGTTAAAATACTGTCCAACTATTATTCGATCATTGAAACTTATACCGAACTCAATCCCAGTACATAAATGAAAATGATTATGAGCAGTTCTCATTAATGATCTTAAAATCCATTGTATATTACCCATATAGCACGTTGGAGAAACGTTTCTAGAACGTTTCTTTGGAAACGTACGGGCAACAAGGAGATGACCAGGGATGAGGGTTCCGAATAATCCCTTGAAATTTTCAGAAATTACTTTTAATTGGTATACGAAATAATGAGATCCGTCAAAAGTAATTCTCGAAACTCCTCTGGTCATCTCCTCGATCGTAAAGGCAATACATTGCCGTCCCATATATATTTCTCTACGGCATGTTAATATTCGCAGATTCAAGAGAAACCTCTCGCCATACAGCCAGGACGAGCTGAGATTCGAAGGCGTGCGAATCGATTATGTGCACATGGACCGTTTGGTCACTTACCCCACTCCCCTCGAATCGATCCTCAACCATCCGCGAGTTCTGCAGCTGGACGAGAGCATCTCACCGATCGGTGCTCCGCGGTTGAGCGTAAAGGTTCGTCAGTTTCGCCTCGATCACAAGCCCTTCACCTACGAAATCGGAGTGAGCAGCGAGAAGGTGCAGGGCAAAGCCATCGTCAGGATATTCCTGGGTCCGAAACTCGACGCCAGAGGTAACCAGATTGATCTCGAGGACAGTCTGGATGACCTCTACGAGCTGGATCGATGGATAGTAGAGTGTAAGTTGCATCGATTTTCTGTTGATTGCACTGTACACTTAATCATTGTCTTACACCTGATGCAATTGTGACGATCCATATAATAGTGAAACAGGGCAGCATCAAGTTAGAGCGCAGCAGCGCGGATTCGGTTTACGTAGCGAGCGAGTCGATTTCCAGTAGCGAGCTCTACAATCGGCAGCTCGGGCGCGCCCTGGCTTCGGACAGCAGCCTAGCGCATGAGCTCGTTAGTCGTGCTCGAAGCCGTCGTGGCCTACCAGCTCATCTGCTGCTGCCGCGCGGCTCCAAAGCCGGACTCGTTCTGCGACTGGTCGTCTGCCTCCATCCGATCCAACCGGATCCCCGACAACAGCTGGATCCGGGTTCCATCTTCGGAACTGTACCCATGGACGGTAGAGCCTTGGGATTCCCGTTCGATCGACCTCTCGATACGACCGGAAGTTCGGGGATGGCCAGGAATTTCCTGGTCAAGGATGTGCGGGTTTATCACGACGATGCTAGGTCCGATAGCGAAGGAAACCTTTCGTAGCGAAGTTGCGAACTTGCTCATTTACGAATGATACGAATTTTTAATGATGTAAACATTATGTAATTCCAGTTTCATGAAATTATCCGACAATCTTTGGAATCGCTGTGAATTATCCAGCAAAATTTTTGACGATAAAAATCTCTATGAATCATATGAATAGAATTTTATGAAACTTGAACCACGTAATGTCTGCATCATTGCCGAGATGTTGACTGAGAGTTTTTTCAAATTTTAATCTCTATCTTTATATACTTCCTGTCCGGCAATAGAATAGGCATCGTACATATTTTTTATTTTTATTCCAATAAAAAAAAATATTTAAAAGTTGGACTTCAGTCAAATAAATACATTATTCATAATTCAAAATTTTCGTTGATCAGTTAATATTCAAATTAAAATTTCGGCTGATTCCACCACGAGTCAATTACTTTATGACGCTCCATGTGAGAAGCTCGATTTATTGCACTCGTAAACTTTGCATAAAATACGGTTCGATACATGAGCGAGAAATAGATTTCACCCTCATGCGATCTTTTCACACTAGCTTCGCTCGTCCATAAACGTTCACACGAGAGTACAATCACTTTATCCCACTAGTATCGAAATGTACTAGATTTGATATTCTTCAAAACAACGTTTCGGCGATTAGTTTATCATTGCTTTCAAAATAAATACATTCTTATAGACTTTAATAAGCCGTAATCTATTATAAAACTGTTGGAAATGACATGTCTACAAATATTTTAAGTCTATCCGACAACAGAAAAAATGCTATTACCAGCTACACAATAACTGCTTGAAACTTAGAGTGATGGTAAGTGATGACTCAAGGAAATGTAATAATGCAGTCCTTACTTTACATTAAACCAAGGTTTTTTTAACGTAATTAGAACATTGTAATATTGTTAAGCTAAGATTTACACGCAAAAAAAAAACAATTATTTACCTTAGACAAGCCCTTATATTGCGAAGCTCAAATCTGTTCAGCATAGACAACTGCTTCGATATTTTTCTTCTAAGTCTGGTAGTTCTATGTCTATAGATTTAACCATGATTAGGCTTATGAATCAGTATCTCGTAAATTTAATTTGTTAACATTAAGGTCTCTGCATGGCATTGCTGACTCTCAGTTAGTTAATAAGATACTTAATAATTATATAGATGGTTCTACATTCTCTGATTGTCTAAAATCAAAAACTATTTGTTATTCTAAACAGTAGAATTCATATTAATCGAAAACGTTCACAAATATAATTATACTTTTTTTTCTGCGATACCTCGATTTAGGTGATGTTGGAATAACTTAAACTTAAGCATGAGGATAGGCTACTAGCACTCTTTACGAGTTTAAACTTTGTTTTACAAAGTACTTCAAAATTATTATTAGTTGTTTTATGTACAATAAATTGTACATTTGACGTGTCCTTATGTATTATACTGATATTGTATAAGGTCTGAATTATAAATCTAATCAGTATATTTTTGTAATAAATAATAAAGAAATAAATAAATATTTATTCATTTATTATAAAATAATTATTACATAACTTTTCAATATTTTCCAATAAAAATTTGTTACAGCAACAGGTGCAACTCAACTAAAAACAATGCACAGCTTAAATTTAAAAAATTAATATTGTAAAATAGTAATGCTACAATTTTTATTTTGTATAGTAAGAAAAGACCCGGTGATTAGACACATAAGAGTGCCAGAGATGTTCAATCCCTAGTATGAACTCTTACGTGTCCAGTCACTAGGTCTTTTACTTTATCTGTCTTATGTAATGGATGATTTAGAAATACAAAAGTTTTTTATTGGCATGATACTTGAAGTTTTTATTTCATTTTTATTTATGATTATTATAACATCGTATTGTATTTACAAAAACTTATTTTCAATTTTATGTTAAAAATATTTACACATGACCTTGTCTAATAATTTCAATAACGATGACTAACAGAAAATTTCGGTGTACGTATTTTTATTCATTGATAGCTATTTTAAGCTTACAAGAAGCTCACATGAGAAAATCACTTTATCTTAAAATACGATTATACTATTTTATCAAGATTGCGGTAACCAAATTAAATCTTATGTAGAAAAAGATCTAAACGCACCGACTTCACTGGTATATAAAATGTTCATTTAATCATTACAATGCATATTTTAAATGTAATTATTTGTGAGTAATATAAAAGAATCACGTGAAAAACTTAATACAAAATAGGACATAGATTTTGAATTAAAAAAAAATGACTCCTCATTCCTTCTTTTCACTTCAAATCGTAATGTAAAAAATGGGCAAATACATTTTACTAGTTATTCCTATCGCCAGCGGTAGAAAAATTACATAGGATCACAAATCCTTCACAAGAACTGAGTGAAGTAAACGTACGTGAATTATATATAGTTATATGATCCGTAATTCATCAAATAATATTGTATATTTGCATAGGTAACTTAATTATATAGTATAATATAATCACATATATTTATACTTATCTACAAGTGCATACAATCAAATAGATAAAACTCCACTATAGTTACGTAAACTCATCATAAAAATAATATATAATTCACGTATTAATAAAATCCATTTTATTCCAGTGATCTTCCGCAGTAATAATTAAATAAACTATGCTTGTGAAAATACGTTTCTTGCATTTACATAAATATATTACTTTATTTTGATAAACAGTAATTTAAATAATACAAGAGTTTTTCTTCAAATTATTCGTCTACTTCGTGCATCAAAACTTATGCCTTTTAAAAATGTCAATGACATTTGTGTGACTGGCACGATATAAAAAGGAAATTCAGAAAAAAGTTTCTGCATACTTTTTAGTTCTTACGATTATTCAAAATAAAATACAAAATTCTGTAAATAACCTACTATAGGCAAAAAATTAAAATTTTTCTTCATTCAATGGGTATTTGTATAAATATTTTCATGGTAATATATTGCTTTTAAATTATAGATTATAATTACGGTTACTACAAAATATTTGACAACCCAACTGAATCTTTATAGTTCTTTCTGACGCAGTTTTCGTGTCTATATACTATTTAATTTAATTCACAAAAAAAAGACTTTTATATTATTAACAATCACTCGTGTTATTAAAAATATTTCATTAACTTCTATCTTACTTTAGATTATTACAAAATAAAAGATAAATAATTTGAGTGATCAAACATCATTATGATCGCTCTGGTTTCGAAAAACGTCATTATTCCAAAAAAAATCGTACTTAAAAAAGTATGAAATTTCTATAACTAGTTACTCATCTTTAAAATAAACCTTTAAGTTTAAATTCAAAAATATATATAAAGTCTGAATTAAATGAGCATGAACGTATGATATTTGATAAGTTGAAGAAATGTTAAAACCATTTCATTTGTTCATTACTAAAACCAAGAGTACGATACTCTGCTATTATTCAGCCTCAACTTTTGAACAAGCCCACATGCTTTCTTTCATGACTTTCGAAACATCGAATTCAATTAAATTAATAATATTTCGTTTGCAAAAAGCAAAAATCCATTACTAATCCAGTCGCTTTCTCTTGTCCGCACAGATCTTGGGTCACGTAGTGGAGTTCTCGGACGTCTTTCTACCTCGATTAGCCTTTTTCTGCTTAACACTCTCGGTGGCGCTGTCGTTATCAGAGACAGACGAGTCTCTCAGCGACTTTCTACCCCCAGTAGCTCGACCCACGTTGCGCTCCTCGTTTTCCGAGCCAACAGATTCTCGATTTGACTTTCGTCGCTGTCGCTGAGGCGCCTGATTCTGAGCCTCCATTGCCTCACGCAAATGCTTGCGCTTTGCTTCCCAGAACATCTCCTGGCGTTGAGCTATTTCAGGATACCTGCATGTAGACAGAAAATTTTAAGTAATTTTATTTTTTAGAGGAGTGTATATTACATGGTAAATTTGATATTTTGATATATTTACCTTTCAGAAAATTCTTTGCTAGGACTAACGATTAGTTTCCAACCTTTCTTTGGCTGATGCTTAGCTATATTAGTGAAAATTTCTCTAATTTCTTCAGCAGGTAATTTTACAACAGAAGATACCGCTCTTCTGTCAACGAATTCATGTTCCGTAAACGATAACAACTGCAAGAAATTAAAAATAAATAATTATCAATCTAAATAAATGTATGATGAAAGAGATAAATAATATTATTGTACAGAGAAACTATAGTACGTACGACATAATCTCTAGCTCTACACATAAGTTCAGAAGGAATGCCACTATGAGCAGACATAGTGTCTTTGGGATAAATAAGTTCACTATTTACAACCCAATTACCCTGGACAAGAACTGCAACTTGTTGTAGGTACTTAAGAATGGCAGCTGTCTCGTGCTCAGTAGATAGAATTGTTCGTAATTGCACAAAGGACATAACCTTCGCTATAAATCAAATAAATTCACAATGTGAGAATACTGTAACTAAAATACTTGCACAAATTCATAATTAATAGTAACACATTTATTTATAAATTGTAAGTGCTCATAATTAAAATATTACAAAAGAAAAATTGAAAATCTACTTTTTTTATAAAGTATTTATTTTAAAATCTTTTCTTACCATCTTTCATCAATATTCGAACTTGATCAAGCAAAGGTAATGTACGGATATAGCTTAGAGAAGTAGTGTGACTTGGTATATTAGCTTTTGAAAATTGTTCTTCTTTTAATGGAGGAGCTAACAAATCTAAATACTGTTGTGTTGTTAAATTTAGATTATTAACTGAATCTTCATTTGCACTGCAGAACATTTCCATTCGAGTCAACTAATAAAAAAATATTAAATTATTAATTAATTTTTATGTGAATTTTAAAAAATGAATTGTTATAGATTATAATTTCATGAATTATTATAGACTAAATTATTTTGAACCTCTGCTTGAGAACTAGTGGCTGGTAAATATTGACATGATATCCACTGTTCTTCCAAACATTTTTTTGCATGAGTTTGAAAAGACTGCTCTCTCATTTTCTTAATGAAATCAGGAACTTGTCTAGCAAATGTCACATTTACTTGCTTTGCTGGTTCATCTTCCTCTTCTGCCTCTGCATCAGAAAATCATTATTTAATCAAACAATCAGAAATTTTCAAATGCAGTTACAGGATGCAAGATTAACTACCATCTCCGGTATTTTTTCCATCATCTTTTCCTCGTTTATCAACTCTATCAAGGTAATTAAATTCAGGACGCAGTTGAACCATACCCTTTAACGGAGTTACGTGAAATTCACCATCTTGGAAAATTCCAATAGCATAATTATCACAATTTGGCAATGCTCGTGATGATTTCAATACTACTTTATCCATCATATGACTATAAATAGATATATTATTTCATTTCTCAAAATACTTTTTCAATAATTTTTATTAATTTTTTTCCTAATTTGAGTTATAGTTTAATGTGATTGCACAATAAGTCAAGGATAGACGTGTAATCAACAAACCTGTTAAAATATTTGTCATCCTCATCCTGATCACGCTTTGAGGGTATTTCAGCATTAGCAGCAATGGCTTGGCCTCTGTTAACATTATAGTGAGGGTCACGTGTGTCAATTTCAACTTCAACTGTAACCTCCTGATTTTCTGGCTTTATAGTAGTTTTAATAAATGTTGCATTATCATAACCATCACGAGCTGGTTTCATTGGATATTGAAATATAAAAAGCTTATCAGCAAGTTTTTTTGATAAAAATACTGGAATCTAAAAGAAAAAATAATTTATAAATTTCAATAGATTAAAAAATGGATTTTCTTAAATAATTAAAAATTTCAGTTTCAGATCTAAAGTATGTAATAAATAAATCTTGATAATTTGTGTTTATTTACGATGACAATATATGATTTGATACTTCAGGCCTGAAATATCGTTAAATAATTGGAAATAAATCAAACTGCAACTTTATTAAAAAGTAAATATCTTTATAAGGCCGCAAAATTTGAAAGTATGTTTTCAAACAAGGTTCTAACCTTAAATTTTAACCTTACAAAATATTATAAAATTCAACCGGGCGTTCCAAAATTGATTTATAAAAACGAAAAATTTACCTCTTTCACCACTGGATCACCATCATCCTCCATTGCTTCAGAATTCGACATTTTTTTCGTTATATCGTCAAGAATCAATCCCTTCACGCGACTTATTATCTCTTGGTGCAGGTTTTTTTCCTACTCTCGACAATCCTGACTCCACGTTTAAAGTTCAGATGATTTTACAAAAACTTTATCTTTTCAAGACCAGATTGTAAACGAAAGTATACAGTTAGTTTCAACCGGCAGTTTAGATTATGAGACTATTACAGATTGTAAGAAGTCACTCGATATTTTAAATATTACATTTATTTTCATGTAAACCATTAAAAATTTATTTACATCAATTAAGTTACTAAAATATTTGCTAAACATTTAGTTTAACTTACCAGATCTTATCTTACAAAGATAACCGTAGCAATCTATAAACCAGGGGCAGCAGGAGGTTAGGTAAAAGGGTATCAGCTAAAATATAGTTGTTGAGCATGCGCGGATTCGGAATTTTCTTGGCGACTGCTACGCCCAATTTTTTGTGCTTTTTCTAAATATTTCAACAATATTTTGGTGTTTTACAATAATGAAGCGTAAAAGTAAATGTTGTTTTTTTTCCTACAATTTTATGTTTGTTGGAAATTCAGTCTGATTATTAAAATTGCTAAAAATTATGTATAAATTAGGTTAGTTTTCAAAATATCAAATCGATTTCATTTAGTTATTTAGTTAATAAAAAAAAATAAATGCTGTTTTTTAAATTTTATTTTTAATGCCATTAAAAATCTTTAAGCATCTTTTAAATTACATTTAGAAATCCTTTTTTTACATTATTATAATTAGATTATATCTAAACAAAGAATCAATAGACAACTTTTGATTTATGTTTAATATAGGTACCTAGATGGTCAAATGGAACAGTTTATTTTCTTTTTTTTTCACGTATTAATTGCTTCTGTATTATTTAAAAAGTATTTCTGTTTATGTTTTGTTTACTGTATATCTATATTTTTCAGCCAAGAATCAAAAACCTTAAACATAAAATGTATGGTTTTCTAGGTGCCTAGATTTTGAAAAATTGTAAAATCAATTAGAATACAAAATGACTTCAATGTTTGATCAGATGGAGCAGGCTTCTCAAAGGTCAAAGCAAGTGGTTCCACCACCACTGCGACACGATATTGTATGTTCATTCGATAATTGCTTGTAATTTCATGTTTACGCGTGATAAACTTTGTTCCATATTAACATATAACAACTATTTTATTTATAGAGTACTACAGGCTTTATACAAATGAAACTTGAAGATGAAACTCCAATATTTATTAAGCAAAAAGTTAATTTTATGCCATCGGATAAAATATTACGCATGTGTGTCAGCAATAATTTCATTGTTATTGCTATGGCTAATAATATTTTGCTTAGGATTGATATGAAACATCCAGATAAACCAGAAGGTACAAATTAATTTAAATTTTTCGAATAATGTGTAAAGAAAAGTAATTAATAACAATTTTAATTTTTAGAAATTGACATTACCAAATACATTGGAAATTTAAGGCTCTCTAATCTATTTCTTGATCCATTGGGTCAACATTTATTGATAGTAACTGTACCAAAGCAAGGTGATTCAAACTCACCAACAGAAGTTTTCTATTTACATAGAAAAACAACAAAATTAAAACAGGTTCACAATATATAGCTTTCTTCATGCTAACAAAATTATATATAAAGATTTGGATGTTACTACCTAAAATTTTTAGGCTTCCAAGTTTCGAGGTCATGAAATAACTGCAGTTGGTTGGAACTATGCTAATACATCAGAAACTACATCAGGTCCAATTTTACTTGGAACCTCGAAAGGTCTCATTTTTGAAACTGAAATAGGCCTGGAAGGTGATAAATTGTTCACTACAAGTTTGGAACAATATTGGCGTCAGGTATGGGCTAAATAATTATTTCATAAGGTGTATATGTAAAATATAAAAAAATATTCAAAAGTATTAAGAGTAAAAATAAAGTAAAATAAATACATAGATTGGTTGTTTATTAGAAAATAATAATATTATATGTTTACAAATTTTACAATGATGACAGTAACAAAATTTTTTGTTAATTCAAAAATATTTTTCACTAATTCAAAATTTATTGGCTATTTTTCGATGCATTATTTATCTTTCCAAGCTTCCAAATTATTTACCTCTTTATGGTAATAAAGAGTTGGAGGGTCTGGTAAGTTTTTTTTTATAAATTTGCACTGTTTTTCATTTATAAATTATGCAATTATAAATGCATTTATTATTATTTGAGAATGAATTTTTATTTTGTCACAAAAAGTTTTGTTAATTTCATTTCTGTTTATTGTATTATTACTGTAGTGTATAGTACATTCTATTATTTTAATGGTTTTCTTTTTAATAAATTATTTAATTACCAGGTTTTCGATATCGGTAAGGATAGTAAGCCTCCAATTACTGGCTTAGAATTTCGAAGAATACCAAATACAGACCGATACGCAATTATATTGACAACACTCATACGCATTTATCAATACATTGGGTCTGTTACAAATCATGATGAAAAACCACTTCTACAACAAGTATTTAGCAAATACTTAAATATTAAAGGTAAAACCATTTACTTTTGTGCAAATTTTTAAATACACAATGTTTAATTTAATAAATATTCACAGAACGTTTTAATCAATTGGAGAGTTCCTTACCATACTCAAAAATGCAGTTTTATTACTCATCACCACATGATTTTCCAAAGACCTTTAGCTGGTTGACTGAAACTGGTATTTTATATTCTCAGGTATAGTTATTGAAATTTCTATTTATTTGAAGAGACTTTAAGTAGATGATTGAGTTAATTGCTTATTTTTTTATGTTATTATATTAAGGTGGACCCAAAAGTAGATCCAGAAAATATATTAGTGAATCAGCAGATGCTGGCATGTCCTGAAACTAGTCTCTTAGCCAGCAGTGCGTCAAGGACGAAAAGCACAGTTCCATTATCATTTGTTTTAACTGAATTTCACGTACTTCTATTGTATATTGACCACGTAAAGGGCGTTTCTTTGCTTAATCAAGAACTTATTTTTGAAGACATTTATAATGATGTAAGTTTAGAAATACATGCTATAAAAATTTGTAATAATATATTTTTTTGTTATTACGAATTTTAGACATAATATCTGAATGATGTATTACTGTTTTAGGCTTTTGGCAAATTAATAAATATAACGAAAGACCCTACAACTGGTTCAATTTGGGCTTTCAGTGAACGTGCAGTTTTCAAATACAAAGTAACAAAAGAAGACCGCAACATTTGGCAGGTATTCTTATTTATGATTCCATTGATTGATTGTTAAATAAAAATATAATATTAAATAAAAAATTAATATAACATTTTATTATTTTTAAGGTATACATTGAAAAAGGTGAATTTGAACTTGCAAAACAGTATTGCAATGATAATCCTGCACACATAGACCAAGTTCTTGTAAAACAAGCTGAAATGTTATTCCAAAATAAAGAGTGAGTTATACAAGCTTAAAAATAACAGAAATTATAATTTAAATAATTAACTATGATAATTAAGTAATAATTTAATCGTAGATTCGAAAAAAGTGCGCTTATATATGCAGATACGCATTCTTCTTTTGAGGAAATTTCGTTGAAATTTCTGCAGGAGAATCAAATTGAAGCATTAAAAACATTTTTAAAAAAGGTTTAAAATATTTAATAGAATTTGTTATATTCTTGTTTAAAATTGTTCAGCATCATTAAAACTAAAATGGAATTTACAGAAACTTCAAGGTTTGAAATCGCAGGATAAGACCCAGATTACAATGATTGTAATATGGGTTGTGGAACTGTTCATGAACCAAATGGGTTTTTTACGAAGCAATGATACTTCATACTTACAAAGTCCTCAATATATGACGCTTCAAAAACAGTTCGATAGTTTTTTGGCAACAGATAAAGTCGAGGTAAACTTTCTTATTGTTACAATTCCAGTCCAAACAAGTCCAAACAAGTTCAAACGGACAGAAAAAGTGTGCTATTTTTCGAGCATGCATTTCATCTACTTTTCTTGGACCGATTATTGTGAATCTCCTTAGTTAGAGGTTTTCAAGGTCGCTCTTCATGAATATGTCATTAGAAATTTTCTAAATTTGATTTAAAAAAATATATTGGTAAAATGCTAAAACTTTCGCTTTTTTCGAAAGGTTTTTTCTTTTAATTCAATATTTATCAACGATAAAATGGATTTTGATCATTCGAGATACCTACATATTTGTGGGCTGTTTTGATTACACCTTTAAGACTACTTTTGGATTTTACGATTTCATTTATTGTGACCTGAGATATATTTCTATTCAAATATTGGAAATACTATTAAATTTCGTATTTGTGGTTTTTCAAAACAAGAAAATTTTTATAAAGATTATCTTCCAAACTTTAATTTCTATTTTTAATCAACTTGCCCAATTTTTTGGAGCTGAGATATCGACATTTGAAGATTTTATAATTTTGTACTATCTGCATAGAAATTCTCATAATGATACAAACATCTCAGAAAACTAGTTTTTTTCTCAGATGTTTTTCTTTCAGAAACCAAAAAAGGAATTAAGCCTCAAAATACGAATTTTCAGTTAGTTTGGCGTCAGTTAAATTTTTAGAAAAATTTATTTTCAAATTAATGATTACGAGAATGCAGAATGGCAGATGTTATAAGTGTTTAATACTATTTTCAATATTTAACTCTGTGCATCACAGTGTAAGTTTTCTAATCACCTTTTTCTAAAAGATTTTCTTAATATTTCATCCGGGTTTTCTCATATTCTTGTGGAGTTTTCGTACAAAGAGTTAAAGTACAATTCTCAGCTCGTATTGCATGAAATTAACAAATTTCAACTTGGTTTAAAGTTCAGCCGAAATCACCCGCAAATATGTATCTCAATTTTTCAAAAAACATTTTTAACGATTTTAATTATTAATTTTATTATTTTAATTATTACATTACATTATTAAAGTACATATTTCTGTATGATTGTATCAGAAAAAATAACTAATTGACAGGAATAATGTTCTAAAAGTATTAATTATTCAGTATTGATTCATTTTGCTGTACAACTAATTTATTTTGTCTATTTTTAAATAGGAATGCGTTCGAAAAAATCGTAGTACGATACGTAGTATTATGGCTAGTCATGGAGACAAAGAGAATTTACTAAGATTGACTATTATGAATAAAAACTATGAGGAGGTCATAAGGCAACACCTATATAAAAATAATAATCTAGAAGCTCTTGAAGTGCTCAAGAGTCAGGCTAATAAGGAATTGTTTTATCAATATGCTGGGGCTCTTCTTGAAGAATTACCTAAGCCAACCGTGGCTGCTTTAATTTCTCAAGGCTCCCATTTAAAGCCCTCGAAACTTTTACCAATTTTGGTGTCTTGCAATGGCGATGAAAAACATGTAAGAAAAACTATATACTATTTTTATAATCATAAAATTAAACAAATTATGATTTATTATGAGTTGTATTTTTTTTTTAAACATTATAAGGCAAGAGAAATAATTAGGTACTTGGAACATTGTGTCTATGAACAAGACTGTCAAGAGCAAGCAATACACAATTTTCTATTGTCCCTGTATGCTCGATACAAGAAAGATGAAGTTATGCGATATATTAGTTCACAAGGTATAAAAAATATTTGCAGTTTAATTTTTCTATATTCAGAAAAAACTTAAATGGTTCGTTTCATATGTTAAATTTTTATTTTCAGGGCAAGATATAAGTATGGTGCATTACGACGTTCACTATGCTCTTCGTCTCTGCCAAGAAGCAAATCTGACTGAAGCCTGTGTTCAGCTCTCAGCATTGTTGGGACTTTGGACAACTGCAGTCGATCTCGCTTTAAGTATTAGTGTAGACTTGGCGAAGCAAATTGCTGCGATGCCTTCACATCATGGAAATGATGAATTAAGAAAGAAATTATGGTTAAAAATAGGTAGAGGATATTTTTTTGCTATTCACACCCTATTGAAAAAATCCACCTGGATTTCCAACTGAAAAGTCAGGTGAATCCAGGTGGAAATCCAAGACCTGGATTTTTGCATCTAACTACTAAAAATTAAAGTTCAAGATTTGGTACCCATATTTGGTGTTAGCATGCGGATAATTATACCCAAACTGGGAAATTCAACTTTAATATTCGATCTTTTTGTATTTTAATTGAATTAAAAGAAAGTTAAAAAATTGAATATGAAAGCTTAATTTCGCAGTTTGGGTGTTATCATCCGCATAGTAACACCAAATAAGGGCACTAAATCTACGTGAACGTCAATTTTTAGTAATTAGTTGCAAAAATCCAGGACTTGGATATCCACCTGGATTCCAGTGGAAAATCTACCTGCAATTCTAGCTGGAAATACAGGGGGATATTTTAAACAGGGCAATAACATATTCGAAAAACAAAGAGGATAAAATTAAATTATTTTTATAGCTGAGCATGTGGTAAGAGAAAAGAATGACATACAGCAGGCGATGGAGTTTCTTCAACAATGCGATCTCGTGCGAATTGAAGATATATTGCCTTTCTTTTCTGATTTCGTCACTATTGATCATTTCAAAGAGGCCATTTGTAATTCGTTACAGGTAACATATTTCATTATATTAATTTAATTAAATTACATTGAAGTTAATAGTAAAATTGAAAATTTACAATTTTAATAAATTTATATTTATAGGAATATAATCGCCATGTTCAAGATCTTAAAGAAGAAATGCAAGAAGCTACAAAAGCTGCTGAGATCGTACGCAAAGATATTCAAGATTTTCGTACTCGGTTAGAAATCTTTCATTATTCATCTGATAAAAAAGACAGGATTTGTTTGTGAAAACATTATCTGAAAGTTTCGGTAGCCTAAAGATCAAACTATATTATATCATCTTCGGTTTTCAGCTGCACATTCGTCCATGCCAAGGATCCCTGCAACAGCTGTGGTGTCCGGCTATTGTTGCGTCCGTTCTACGTATTCCCTTGCGGGCATCGCTTTCACAGTGACTGTCTTGTAGCCGCGCTCACGCCGATGTTTTCGCTCGAGCGCCAAACTCGTCTAGCCGAACTTCAACATCAACTGACCCTCGCCTCTTCGCATACGGATGATCAGTCGCTGCAGCAGCAACCAATGAGTAACCCGGATGGCAGCACCTCAGCTTCCCTTTCAAACAAGGATCAGATCAAAGCTGACCTCGACGATCTCATTGCTTCAGAGTGCCTCTACTGTGGCGAGCTTATGATCGAGTAAGTATTTTTGATGATATTCCAGGATACGAAGAGAAAAAGTTTCGTAGAAAGAATCTCATAATGCATGACAACGCAAGAAATACTTCAAATCATTTTCTGAATCAATTGAAGGGTCGGATGCGATAACTCCTCGAGTAACTCGCTTAGCGTTCGAAAATGGTATTCGATTTTTAATGTTTATCTTGAAAACCAAGGCGAACAAAAAAAATTCTCCTGGAGAATAATTCGTCTCTTCAGCCCTTATGAAACAATATTTTATTTGCATTAATTTGATCTGATAAAATTCGATCACATGGATAATTCTTTGAGGAATTTTCGAGCACTTAATGACTTAGTATATCCGACTCTTCAATTACGACTTCGTATTTAGAAACGAAAGGATAAGATAATTGGTTAATTAAAATGAAAATCTTTTTAGATCAATCGATAAGCCGTTCATAGATGCAGAAGATTATGAAAGAGTCTTGAAGGAATGGGCATGAAAAGTTTGATGATCTTCAAAATTATTGGAAAATTCTCTTACAGTGTTTGCCAAGAAAATATTGTACATATAGTGTCATAGAAATGAACTGAAAGACTTTAATACACTATTAATAATGTAATATTTATCAAAAATGTATTTACATTTGTGATAGCCGCACGTGAATTTGATATACTATATGAAGTTACTTGTATAAAGGAAGAAATCATATATTTAATTATATAATTAAAACATCCAAAAAGTTTATTGAAAGATGCTTTTTATGATGATTATTTTAAAGTACTAAATTTTTAATTACATTTTTGCAATTATAATTATGTGCAATAGAATTTTTTTCAAATCTACCAATAAATAAAATTTTATTAATTTTTAATTTTTGTTTTATTAAAAAGATTAGTAAATGTATATATCATTAAAAATGTATTAACTACGTAGAAACATTAGCTTAATATATTCAATTTACAATGTTTTTCTTATATTTATGACTCATTTAGAAAAGAAGATTCAGACTTTTTATCTCTTTTACTGACTGATTGATTACCAAAAATATAAAAACGTAATGGTTTGGTTGCCCATTCAGTACCAGCACTTTCTATTCCTATCCTGGAACAATGAACGATTTTTAATTCCTTTTCCATTGAATCTTCTTCGATCCACATTCCCTTCCATGAACACATTGAATATTTAGTATGTTCCTTTTTAATATTAAAAGCCATGCATAGTTTTGAAGGTCCATTACATAATTCATGGGGTTTAAAATCTTTTTTTGATTTTTTCTGAGCTATTGAATTTGATTTTAAATTTCTATTTTCTTTCATTCTCTCAATACCTTCTAGTGGTTCGACAGCTCGCAAGAAGACTGAACTACCTTCTCCTATAAGATTAATTCTTGATTCTTTATCAATATTTTAAATAATTTAAAAAAAATATATTTATTTATACCTTGACTAGAAATGTTGAAGCAGTGATACATTCCATAAGTGAGATAAACAAAAATTGTTCCAGGAAGCATATACATGGGAATATTGCGAGGAGTTACTTTTCCTTGATATGTAGCAGATGCCTTATCTACTATACCTAAATAGCTTTCTGTTTCCACAATTTTCCCTTTTAAAATTGTTCCATCTTCCAGTTTACGAACAAGAATTTTGCCTAAAAATACATTACTATAGATTGAACAGATTAATATTCAATTAAAAAATGAAAGAAAAATTAATTACCAAGTATGTTTTTAGCTAAAGTTTCACATGGAGTGTCGTAAAATGAGTAAAGAAGTCTAGAAGAACTTATTTTTTTCTCCCATGATGTTGATGGTGGATCTTCTAATTGTTGAAGTTCATCTTTAATTGACTCTAAATCTTGAACGGTTGTATTCTTTTTAATATCAAGCTTCAGTTTGGCCTTTTTATTTGAAATTATTTAAAATTTTATATTCTTTGAACTTAAAAAATACTATTGAAAAAAGTATTCTAATATTACTAATATATTAATAAAGAAAACCTGAGAATTCTTCTTGGTGGTTTCAATCTTTTCTTTTTTTAAAGAACTTTCTGATTCATTATCAGTTTTATTGTTCAAATTTTTTATTCTAGTGGATTTTCTTGTTATCTCCATTTTGAAATTCTCACTTTATTCCTAAATATATAAATATTTTTTTTTTCTAAAATGTTTCGGATTGATTAATAATCTTAACTTATTTTAATAACTATTACCTCGGATATTAATGGCTAAAGATATGCAAGTACATAAATCAATTAATAAAGTAAAATATTATTTAATAATTGGATAAGTAATACATTAAATTTAGAAACCTCATGCTTTAAAAATTGAACATGTTCTGTTTTTTTTTTTAAGATTTATTCAGACGTGCTAATTTACGCGGGAAATAAAGCACGTGAGCGTGAGTAGCGTCAGCTGATTGCAGCTGATTGCAGTAATGGGTTCCTTATACTTATATCTATATCGACAGTATTTACCTACTTATTTTTAAGAATTTCGAAATGTTCACGGCCAGGGTATGCGGAGTCATATCCTAGTTTTAAGGCATAAAGGAATAGTATTTAAATTATATTAAAAAATTGACAGTATTTTATTACACTTTTTTTAGATTTTTATGTATCTATATAGAATTTATAATGCACTGTCTAGGGGCTTTCAGTTATGTCTCTATCTTGCGGTTGACCCGTATCTGTTTACGAAATAGGTACGGCTGCTCCAAAAATCCCATGTACAAATAGGTATATGCAGCTTCAGAAAATCAATCGATATAGGTAGGTATTTATTTATAGATAAAGGAAATAATTTCAGTCATTGTTTCGTAATTGTTTATATTTTCTCTTTTGTATGCTAAAAATACAAATTTATCAATCATTTGAATTTAAAAATATATACCTAATGTAATACTAATTAATAATAATAATATTTTTACTTTGAATAATTTCAGAAACATTTACAAATGCATAGGTATGTACATGAATTTTGCATTTCTGAATAATTCTTCTACAATTAATGCGCACATGGTATAGAAATTAAAAAATGTACAGAATACTTATTGATAGATTTATCAATTTTTTAATTGAAAAACAGACTCAGCCTTTTTATCTCTTTTACTAACACATTTGTTCCCATAGATATAATATCTCAAAGGCTTGTTTGCCCACTCTTCTCCAGCACTTTCAATTCCAATTCTAGAACATTTGACAATTTTCATTTCTGTTTGTATTTTATCATCTTCTAACCAAAGGTTTTTCCAGTTACACATTGAATACTTGCTATGCATCTTTTCAAGCATCATAGCCATGCAAATTTTTGATGGTCCATTACACAATTCATGCAGTTTTGGCCTCTTTAACAATTTTGTTGGTACTTTTGCGTTTGGTCTCCACGTGCGGTTCTCTGTCATTTGTTCTATACCTTCCAAAGGTTCTAAAGCTCTGACAAGTACAGCACTTCCTTCTTCTGAAATTGTTAGAATAATTTAGTAAGTTTTAATCTCTATAATCTAATTTGACAATTCATTTATTTATTTTATATGCAAGATAAAATTTCAAAATAAATAACATAGAATTTTATGTACATGTTCATTTATCTGGTTCATTTATTGTTTTATTGAATTGTTTACTAGTACTAATGCAAACGATTTTTAAAGGTTTCTTAAACTAAATCTTTTTCTATCCAAATATTTTGAGTATTGCAAATATTTTTTCCATCAAATTCATCTTTTTCAATGACAAAAGCAGTGCAAACTTCTGAAGGTCCATTACAAAGTTCATGACTTTCAAATTTTCTTATAACTGTAGTCATTTCATTTCCTTCTGCATTAATCTTTTTTTGTGTATTTCTCAAAAGTTCCATGTACTCAAGACCAATTAAAGGATCCACGTTTTTAATTTGTACATATTTTTCTGCTTCTATATAATTACAATAAACCATAAACTCAATAGAGAGATAGAATTATAAAATTATTGAAATAATAAATCCATTATGATACAAATTATTATTAAAGTGATTATTGTATTAGAATCTACCTTGACTGCTAATATTGAAGCAATGATACATTCCATAGGTGAAGTAGACATAAATAGTTCCTGGATGCATATACATCGGAACATTTCTAAGAGTCACTTTTCCTCCAAATGTATGAGAAGCTTTATCTTCGGTTCCTAAGTAACTTTCCGTTTCTACTATCCTTCCTTTCAATATAGTACCATTCTCAAGTTTTCTTACAAGAATTTTTCCTACAAAAAATAAGATACGGAGATCAATCAATTTAACAAATACATTCTTATAAATTTAACCGATAATTAATTATAATAATCATGGGAAGCAAAGGACCTACCCAACAGATTTTCAGCTAACGTTTTACATGGAACATCATAAAATGAATATGGGAGTCTTGCAGCACTAATCTGTTTTTCCCAAGGAGAAAGAGGTGGATCTTCCAATTGTTTTAATTCTTCTTTCATTTGTTGCATGTCAACCACAGCTCGAGGTTTCTTTTCTTGCATTTCTGTAACCATTTCGATGTTGATCTTTCGTTTGTCTAAAAAATATGAGTTGTTAAATTCTTAATTACTGAGAGTCATAAAAAAAGAATGCAGTATTCTTACAGTTCATTGGTACTTTGAAATTGAATTTTAGTAAGGGCTTGTCACTTTGTTCTTTCATTGTGATTCGATTTTCTTTTACATCAGTATTAAAACGAAAATCCTGGAATAAATGATTAAAATTACATTTATGTTAAATACAAAATAGTTAAAATATCTAACCTTTTTACTTAAATATATTAATCTTTTTTCACAAGTGCAGAATAATTGGTGGCTCCATTTATTATGACTCCAAGTTTCACGTTTTATCGCAAAAATCGTATAAGCATTGTTAAAAAATGTGTTAAGACTTCGAGGAATACATTTTTGTGTTTCTATAAAAAAAATGTTTTTTTAATAATCTTTTATATTAATTTTTATACCGAACTACAATGCTTATAGTTTTCTTGTTTTCATTCCGGTATTATGATCTTTTTCGATAGGGAATCCGGAATAGAGATGCAACACATACATATATAGACTTAGGATAAGGTAGGTACTGAGACTTTGAAGGTTAGATCAAAATTTCAAATGGTGAATATTTTAATATACGTAATTTAAACTAATAATTAAATACTTACGAATCATAGTTAACATAAAAAAATATTTTCCAAATTGGACAATTTCTTTGTTTAACAATATAATGAATAAAACTAAATAATGCTTTTTGACGGTTATTAATATTATTAAAATTCTTGTATAATTCGCAGACTTTTCGGAACAATCCAAAGTTAATTAAAAAACAGTAGGTGTACATAAAAAAATACTTCATATGTTTATCATAAAAAAAGAATATAAAATATTGTGACATCATATTTAATTGTATAATATATTTCATACAAACATCACTTTGTCGAATTTTTTAATTAATGATTTCTGAGTGAAAAATAATATAAAAGTATTTTATACATTTTATATTTATTTATTTATTAATTTATAAAATAGACGGGCAAATATGCTCATATACAAAATAACAAGATTATACGGTAGGACACTAGGAAAGGAAGCGTAGAAAGGAATAACAGGAACATATAATTATAAAACATATGCAACGAAGCAATCGTAAGTTATTTCTAATAAGAAATAGAAATTTAGATTCAAATAATTGAATAAAACTTTATCAACAATTATCCTCGCTTGCCATTTAAATACTTTAAGGTTCTGAAAATTCAACATAGATCCGAGCATAGATCTCTGTCTTATCATGTTCCAAAGACAGGTAAGTCTGATTATCGGAGAGAAAAACATAAAGTTTGAGTTAGCACATCCCTCGAGTAACAATCTACTTCCTCTCAAATTGTAACTCACCTCACGATTTACTTATTAAAAGGAATAAGAATTTATTTTAGATTTAAAAATATTGGAAAGGACGAGCTGGACAAAAATAGAAGACCTTATTATTACCAATTAGATTTTTAAATCGATTGTACGTACATGTACATAAGTCGTAAAAGTTATTTAGAGACTCTTTGATGAGAAAGCAAACTGCTAAATCAGTTCGCAGCGCTTCTTTTAGTTTTTCAACAGCTTTTTATATTTTCACGAGAAATTGATTCTTTTCAAGCTATTGCGAGAAAAAGATCCGTCGATGCGAATTGATTGTTTTATTCACAAATATGTGACTTTTAAAGCTCGTCACGGTTGTGGATGATTAAAACGTGTAACGGTCGCGTCTAAAAAGGTATAAATGGTAACCCGTGAACATATATATTTCTGCGTGGAAATCTACGTAGATATTTTCAACAGGGATAAAATGTTGTTCCAAACCATATACTTTATTACGTATTTGTAGATTTGTGCACTTTTATAGGTAGATCTTTTATTTGTATGTTTAGTATATATGTGTTCATTTGTGAAATAAATTCGAATTTACACAAAGTTAGTTTATTGCACGGTATACAGAGTCAAATTTTATTTTTACTAATTATATTTTCATTTCTATTTCAGACAGACCCTTTTACAAACTTAAATTTCAGATATAGATCCTTTTCCACCGAGCCGACAATAAGTATATATAGTCATATTATTGCAATAATAAAAACGTTCATGTAATATTTGATTATAAATGTAACGGTTTTTATATTTTTCATGTTTTTAAAAATGATAAAAAGCTTTCATTCCTTCAAAAGTTACAGCGCTCTAAATTATGCTGTTTTTTTACAATTATTTTACATGAAAGTATTGCTTCCTCCTCGAGTTTGAAGATGCATATATTTTGTTAGTTTACTTATTAGTACTAGACACAATGATTATGTTATTCATTTTATGAATAAATGACTTCAAAAGTATTTTATATTATAAATCTAAAATTTTACCTCCTCATTTAATATAAAGCGGTACATAAAAAAAGTTTTCTGAAAAAATAAATGTGTAGGTGTAATAAAAGCTTTTATCGTTCGCATTAATAAGGTGCTGAAATTTTTTATCAATAACCATTATCGATTTTTGAATTTTAAAAATCCAATTACAGAAGCGCAATTGGTTGCTCCAAAAACCATAAATTCACATATGGTATAGGCGAAATTATTCTCATAGAGTATTGCGTGATTCAAAGGGGATAAAGTGAGAATTCATCTTTATTTTTGTGACGTTTCGTAGATCTATTGTGAATGCAAATAAATATACTTACCTAACTCTTGAGACTATAAACAAATTTATATAATATAAAAATACGAAACTACATTGGATTTGAACTTACAAAATTAAAAATTTGAAACTTTAAAGTAAACTTTCTTCACTAATTCAACTTAAATGTTCAGGTAATATAAATATTGAAATAAAAAGAAGAAAGAACAATTTTCTCATTTAATTTATAGAATGTAAAGATGGGGTGGTATAAGTAAAATAAAGTAAAACCATTCATTCATTTCGAGATTTTTTTATTACGTACACTGTGCCTGTATAGAAATATTATACAAAGTCCGAAGTTACTCGAGGAAATTCGGGAAATTTTACCTAAAATGACAATATTGCATATACCGCGCAATATACACAGCATTAGAATAGGCGTTCTCGCAAATGTCTCTTTCTATATCTTTTTTTTCGCTCATTCTATGTTCATCGAGTTGCGAATATTTCAAGGTTCGCTGTGAATGTGTATCTATTTACAAGGTTTCACTGCGCTCACTTTGGTATTTGTTCTGCTTGGTTCTTGCAACTCCCTACGAACAGTACACAAAAAAGTCCAGAATCGATTGTGTTTTTCACGACATGCAGCGAAAATGCTAAAATACTTTCGATGCGACCGTATTTTCATTACACTCAACCATCCATTATCTTCTTTCATTTATTCTCTTCGATAAGCATACACTTTCTTCGATCTTATTGATCTTGACACGTTAATCCTCGAATAAAATAATTATTTACATTTTTTTTAATTGCATATGTACACAGTTCCGCAAGGGACAACGAATTTCGTGGATATAAATTAAGTGACAATCAATCAATTAACAA
Source organism: Megastigmus dorsalis (assembly GCA_900490025.1). Lineage (NCBI taxonomy): Eukaryota > Metazoa > Arthropoda > Insecta > Hymenoptera > Megastigmidae > Megastigmus > Megastigmus dorsalis. Next base: position 27,740 of record UELU01136857.1, read on the forward strand.
GTAAATGAAACACGAAATTTATTTTGAAAAAAAAAAATTAATTTAAAGCAAGAATAATGTTTTAGTTATGCTGTAAAAAGAGAGAATCTAGTTATGAAAATCACATTTCGAATTTTAAATAAGTTTAACTTGAAACCGATTAAATTGTCATAAAAGCGTTTCTCTGAATATTAAACTGTAATTTGTAAACTAAAGTCGCCAAAAAGCCACTTTCTTAAAAAAAAATGATATTATATAAAACAATATTAACAGAATCTTAAAAAATCTTCTGAACAGAGATACGAGAACAATCTCAACAGGCCAGAAGAATAGCTTTAACAACAAGAAACTCACTCGCATCAATTAATCACGCAACTTTCTTAAACGACAAGATCATTTCATAGTCCCAATGTGACTTTGCGGTGAGATTTTCATTAAAAAGCTCAAGTGGTATATTTAGATCACAAATGAGCATTATCAAACCTCAATTATAATTCCAGTACAATGTAAAGCCCTGTTAATATCAACTAGTTTAAGTTTTATAAAATTTGATGTAATTAATACACACGTTTTAGGCAAATATTCTTTTTTTTTATTTATTTTTATTAATTTTTCTATAAAATCTTGCACAAACAACAAAAAATCCCCTTTAAAGATATTCGTCAATCGATAACAACAGGTCTTTACATCACTTCACAAAGAATTGTCAATTATATTTTTGCAAAATCCTGTACCTTTGCTATATTTAAATCAAATTCGTAAACAACACTTCGTCAATCGTTTGCTTTTGCATAACGAAAATAGGCATTTGCGGAAGGATAAATTCATATTAGCTCTTAGATTCTCTACCTTATCGGGGCATAGTGTTGAATCTAGTTGAAAATTATTCGCACAATTATTAACACTTTCCAACAAAAACTAACATTAATTATTAAAAATTTAACGTAAACCGTAGTGGAATTTTTTTTTCTTCCATCGTATCAAGTTAAAATCAGGCGAAAAAAATCATTTCCATCATGGGAATACTCGCTGAACAAAAATAAAAAAAAAGCTTTTTTGCCTGAGCTCGAAGGTTTTCAAACTCCTTTCGCACTCGTCCATTTGTCGTTTTCACCCAATATCTCGATTATTGCGCGACGAAGTTCGCTAACACCGCTGCATCGTTTATCTGGGCGCTAATCGCGGCCTTATTGTAACCACCGGCACTGACGCATCGTAGATTGAGAGGACGGCACTATGGGCTGCCGGTGTCGTGATGGAGCGAGTCGCTGTCGCTCTCGAGGTAAGTGACATAGCTGTCGGTACTGTCGGGATGTTGGCCCATGTCGGGCCCGGGTCCAGGCCCATTGCCGCCAGGATGATGCGGCGGTGGAGGCAGGGGACCGCCGCCACCGTCGCCCATAGGACCGCCCAGCATGCCCGGAGGAGGTAATTGTGGTGGGCCACCTCCGTGCATATCGTAGCCGTGCATCTGCGAAAACAATTGGCATCGGTATTATCAAAGCATTCGAGAAATTCCGAATTGTTCGGAGTGTGCATTTGCTTTTGCACCGATTTCCCGACTATCGATATGATTTTCTCTACTACTATTGTTTACAGTTGGCAAAACAGGATCCATTTTAACATTTTCTATTTCGAATCTTCAAGAACTTCGATATTTTCTTTAATTAAGTCTAATTAATACTGTAGGTTGAGAATTGTAAATGCGCTTACCTGCGATACGAGATGATGAAAAGACGGAGCGTTGGGATCGAGTCTATCGAGATCGGTGTGTAGGGCAAAATCTGATAGGGCCTTCCAAGGTGGCTGATAAGCCTGGACTTCGAGAGGCGTCATGCCGATCGGACTTTCATGCCTGACCGGACTACTGGCCACCATCGCGATACCGTGCATACCTCCGAATCCCAATTTTCGCCCGTCCTGAAACGGAAAATACTTCGTTTCGTTAGCATTCCTTTGTTTCAAGGTCTGTGTAAAAGATTTATTCTACATGCTGCCGATAAATAATGACATCTGACATTGATCGGCAGGGCCTCCGATGCCAGTAGAGATTACTTTTTGAAAACAAAATTGTCAGCACCTCGGTAATTGCGTGACTATATCATGTGATTTCATTTCGAAAATTTCAAAGACAAAAATCTCTGTGAATTATTAACGAAATTAAAACAAAAAACTGAAATCACATAGCGTTTACATCATTACCAAGTCACAGTTTTCTTTTCTTCCAAGAATGAATCATTACAACAATTAGTAAGACAAAAATCTTCCCAACCACATAGCAAATGTCATTTTTGACCGATGGATCAAAATGGATGCCAAATCCCAATATGAATGGGTAAGCAAAAGAATGAATGTATAGACTTTGACTTTGCATACCTTCTCCTGCTGCATCTGCTGCTTCATAGCTATGGTCTTCTTCTTGTCCTTGCAGCGCTTGTTCTGGAACCAGACCCTGATGACCCGCGGACTCAGTCCCGTCATCTCCACCAGTTGCTCCTTCATCAGAGCATCGGGCCGGGGATTAGCCGCGTAACAAGTGCGCAAAGTGTGCAGCTGTTTCTCGTTGAGGACCGTGCGCACGCGCGTAGGTTTCCCATCTGAGCCGCCGCCCTTGTGACCTGCCGTACCACGGGCCCCACCCACCGTCTTGTGCGAGCCGCTCTCGGAGCCCGAATCTGCAACATAATCGGTATTAGATTTTTAACTTGTGAGTGCAACTTGGCTAGGGTTATTGGGTTAAGTCGAATTCCTGATTTCGATCTGCTTTCCATGTAAATCTTTATGCAATTATTGGTATAATTTAGGGTATGTAGGCTTTTACGCGAAGGGTTTGAATACTATTGAATTAATCAAAATAATGTATTGCGTAATTTACTTAATTATGCTGGAGAAAACTAATTGTGACGCACGCTATAGTTAAATACAAAATTGCACGAATACAATTATGTTGGAAAAAAAAAAAAAAAATAACTATAGAACAACGATTTATTTACACTTTTCTAAAAAAAAGCTATTCGAGTATTTCATTCATTCAAATCTATTTCCAAAACTGTCCAAAACATTCCAGATTTCCCATGAATTGGAAGGCTCCGGTCGTATTCCGCACCGCGCAGAAAAATTCGGAAAATCCCATTCAAGTTCGTGTGGCCACGTTCTTTTTTCCCTCGTTCATTGAGAAAGAAATCCAGGAGGAAAGAGGGAGAGAAGAAAAAAGAGGAACCAAAAAAAAAAGGAACATCTCGTCCCTATTTGGTTAGGACGCGAAAATAGACCTCAGATTTTATTTGTTCCTTTGGTCAAAGTTTCTCCTTTCTCTCTCTCTCTCTCTCTCTCTATGTGCACGTGTGTAAAAGTGCGAGTGTCGTGTCTCTTCGTATCGGAGGGATAAACAGTTAAGCTAAAACGGTACTCGACGCCGGCATTCATTGTTGTTTCTTTGTTTTAACAAGACTCGTCTTTTATCTTTGAATTCTCATGTAATTTTTAACTTTTCAACAATTTTCGGCCAGTTCCGATTAAAATTACACCGATGAATCCGAAAAAAACAGTCTATCGAGAGAATAGAAAACTTGACACTACTCTTAATGAATTCTTATATATATTTAATCAGATGTCTTAAGGTAGACATTTATTATCTTGTATATATTATAAATAATAAAATTAAGTTTTTGAATGGACAGTTATACAATAATAATTGAATATAAAATACATTTGTTATTCATTCGAATTTTTATCTCTGAAAATAGTCATTATCGACTACAGTAAAATACTGTTGAACTTCAAAGTAAGTACTTTTTAGTGTATGAATAATTAAATAAATAACCCAATATTTTAAATTAAATCTATATATATATATATATATATATATATAAATCGATGGGCTGAACGAATAAGATAATTATTCGGAATAATGTTCAACAATGACTCAACGCATAAGAAAATACTATATCAGTATAAGTAATAGCCAAATAAATCTGTCATTCATGACTATTCCAAATAAGTATCTTGTTCATTCCAACCCAACGTTAGCAAAAATGAGCTTTACTCCTCAATAATAACATTAAAAAAAATAGCACGTAACTTTAGCAAACTTCTAGAATTGATATAATTCTATTATGGGTTATGAAAATGATTTGAATGAAATAGGAAAAAATTGTAAAAAAAAAAAAAGAAAAAAGTTGTCGCCACCTGGTCGGCAAAACAGAGTGAGCCGTATAAATGAATTTCTAATTATCTGAAAGCGCATAAATTGGGAGACAAAAAAGAGAAAACAGAAGAGAAACAAGAAAACCGCGAGTGTCGAGTAATGCTTGAAAAATAAAAAATGAAAACGAAAATCTCACTGATGAGATTCCAAAAGAGTATACATATTATATATACGAGAAAGAAGCGGTTGTGTGTGTGTATAAGCGCGCATTCGATTGCTATACTAGGTATATATACGGTATTCCCGGACTCTCGAAAAGAGAGAAGGGCCAAGTGGTTGCGGCCTAACCTCTTTGAATGGCGGCACGCATCTTTGAAGTCAAACCGCCACCGGTGAATTTCACTTCTGCCCCCCCCCTCCACTCCCCTCTCTCTCTCTCTCACTCTCGCACAAACACACACACACATTCACACATTCTCTTTCCATCTCAGTCTTTTATGTACAAGATCGTTTATTGCAATCCGATTCCCGATAAAAATTTGTCTCGCGCGTGTATATAACCCAAAGCTGACGTGCGTGTGTGTGTATAAATGTCAGTTGGTCCAGTTTATAAGGAAACTGGTCTGCTACTTACGAGAAGCTATAATCCTGGAGCGTTTGGATATTATTCTTTATTCATCAGGAGAGGGGGGAAAGTTTGGAATCGCTCGGTGCAAAAAAGTCTTTAATTTTTCGCTTGCACAGCGTCGAATCGATGTTTCACACCTATTTTCAGACTAACTCGGATAATTATTGAGATAATAAGTATTAATGACGAAATCTAGCTTTTTCCTTGAAACGTATATATATACAAATTTTTTTTATACGTAACATTTAATTCGTTTAAAATTGATATAAAACCTTTTTTTACGATTTATTTTCTTATATTATGAGATTGCACAACAGTTGTAGCTTAGCCAATTACTATGCCTTTGACGCATTATAACTTCATATGCCAAAGTGAACAAGAAAAAAGTATATATTGCATATAGTATAAATGTTACATTAGTTTTCTACTTGTACTTGTAGGTGAACTTGTTCTTGATGTTGAGTTATAATTTACATCTGAACAGATAGTTCAATGAATAAAATTTCAAACTAACTACAAAAATTACATATTACATTAAACACTGCATAGTAGTTAAACAATGAATAAGAGAATCAGAAAAAAATTAATAAAATTATTTTTTTTATATTTATCACAATAAAAAGGTACAATGATGCGTGTAATGTCGTTTTTTTAAAATGGAACAGCTAAAATGTTTGAATCACTTCTAGCACTCTTGATTCTACAACGTTGAATTTTCGGAAAATTTCGTAACCTGTTGAAAGCGTGAGTGTGTGTGTGTGTGTGTGTGTGTGTGTTTTGAGGCTTAAAAATCGGTGATCCACGTCCGTAATCTCACGTAAATTTACTTTGTGATAAAGGTAAGAAAGACGGAAGAATGAGTAGGCAGATAAGTCTCGCAAGTGCAGCAGATAAGGAAAATCTGACGCGTACTCGAGTTAAAAAGAGAGGATATTAAATGCCGTCAATTTTATCAAGATTTCATTGAGGACAAATACTTGAAATGATTTACACCAGATCAATAAATATTCCAAGAAAATAATGTATACCAGCACGGCCCTACAAAAGCAACGATACGCGGAAAAAAAGTTATACTAAAAGTTACTATATTCCGTAGTAAGCGTGGGACGTACTTATATGTATATGCAAAATGAGAAAAATTACTATGTTTTATTATAAAATTTGCAATAAAACATAGTAATTTTTCTCATTTTGTGTGCATGCCCCACGTTTACTTCGGAACATAAGTAATTTTTGTGACTTATTTTAGAATCGCTGTTTGAAATATTGCATTTACACTTTGCAGGATGAGAATCAAAATATACGTGATGGCAAGAAGAATAAAATAGTCACGTATATAAAAGTCTTTAAAAAACTAACCCAAATCTTTACGAGCTTTAACGACTGAGAAATTTCAGCACTGCTGGTGCGCATGCACCGTCGCTACTGTGCTGCGCCGCCGCCGCCGCCGCCACCGCCGCGATTATTATAACGAGAAAACGAAAAAGGGAATATAAAAAAATAAAATGAGCCGGCGCGCGAGGATATATACTTAGGCAAAAGGATAAACAAAACCGCGCGTGTGTGTGTGCGAGTGTGCGACGGTAGTTGGCAGGAGCGTGTTACATTTGACACCTCGCTGCCGTGCGCGCCGAAAAAAAAGAGAGAGAGGGAGAGAAAAGGAGAAAAAAAAATTTGTGTATAGAATGAAAGGGAAGGAGAGGAACCGGACTGAGATCCGTCTCGATTATGTTCGCGCGCAACCATGAAATTCCGGTCTTTCCTCCTCATCTTCTTTGTATATACTCTTGTTCCATCCAGATTTTACGGCTTTTTTCTTTATACCTGTATTTCGTTTTATTTCTATCTTTTTTTTTGGCGACTATACTGATTAGAAGTTTCAATATAAAACGAATTGACTAATATCCTTTATCAATGATCTTTTTTTTAACTACAATTTTCTTGAGCTTATTAAATGCAGTAGACGGACAAACTTATAATTTGTGATTTATTTCATCTCGATGACTTTTTTGGTCGTAAGTTACAGTAGAATTCAAGTAAAATGCTTTTCAATCGATCACATTTCGAAACAAAAAATTTTATGTTTGGAAACTAATTATTAATTACAAAGCCCTTTTCTAATTTTATATATTTCAAATTAATTAGCAGAATGAATAAATGCAAAATTATATTAGGTGATTTTTTTATGTCCATTCTTTTGCGTATATAATGTATATTTCGGTTAATTTCCGATCAGAAAAAATATTAGTTTCTATAGGTACTTAAAGGCATCTTCAATAATTTTGTCAAAATTCGTTTTCCACAAGTCATGTATAACAAGCTTTTAAGTCAATAATAAATGAGATTAGTGGTTAATTATTGATCTGAAATTGCTACCACCTACCTAACAATGCTAACTTTATAATTGAGATTATTATCATGTATTTTGTTGAAAATACTTTAGACGCTACAATGCGTTAATTTAAAAGAAGTCTCCTTGTATTTTCTCGTTAGAATTAAGAAAGAAAACGAAAGCCCACGTGCATGTAGGACGAAGTATAGGAGGATCGCGCGTATATGTGTTGCGGCAAATCATAAAAATGAGAGGGAAAAAAGGTGGTGTTTCCCTAGAAGTGCTAATTACTTGTAAACTTTGACGTGCTACCGAGTGTCGCTCGGCTAACATCGGAACGAGCGACTCGGTTTGGTTTACGAATTAGAAGGGAATCGCTGAAGAATTTCAAATGAGCAGTCGTTTGTTATGATGCGCCCGAGTATTCCCTTTTTTTTTCTTTTTCTTTTTTCATGCGTTGCGTATATAGTCAACGAAAAGTCTTTAAAAATGTTATTGGAGTTACGATTTTGGGATCAATGAAAATATGCTACTTTAGTGGTAAGTTTGCACATAGTATATATATATAATACGAATGAATAATTAAACTGGTGCACATTAGTCATAGTCTAATTCATTAGGCAGTAACGTTATAAAAAAAAGTTATTTGTAATTACTCAATTTTTCGTCGACGTGATTTTGGACGCCGCACCCAATAAATTACCATTTTTACATCGACTGCTGCGTTACTACTCTGACCTTGACAGTATAGAAAAGAAAATCATGAAATATCATCGATAGCCAGTGAAGTCGAGATCATTTCGTGCAAAGGGTTGAGAATTCGACTGCGGAGGAGCTTCAAAGGGATGAATCTTTGGAAGGGGGCGACGCGGCGCGTTAATCCCGGCCGGTCAAGCTTACGCGACTTAAATCGCTTCAATTATCAACACCTGAAAGGCCAAGCCCCCCCCCCCCCCGCGTACAGCAGCTATACACGCGCACGAAATTGCCACATAATCCCCGTACATGCGTGCAGAGGACGGTATTTTAGTTCCGTCAGAGAGGCGCGAGTAAATTTATTTACTTTTCCAAGGGGGGGCTCGGCTAGTCGAGCCGTTAATAGTTTATTAGAACGATGTTATGTGCCTACTGCTGTCGCTACCGCTGATCCGGTCTTTCCTGCGATATTTTGGGGAGATTAGGAGGCTTTCAGACTGATTGGGGAGGACGTTCTTTGAGACTCGAGTGATTGCTGCTGCCGCGAGCTGAATTTCATTGGCGTTTCGATTTTTGAGAATTCGGACGATGGTTAACTAGTCGGAATGCAGCGAAAATTGTAACGACTGCGTTAGCGATTCGAGGGTGAATATGTTATAATCGTAGGGATCGATTTTTTTCCAACGATCAAATTAATTATTAAAGTAAATTATTCTGAGTTTGTATAGCATAAAGATTAGATGGAACGATCGATTGTCGTTTCAAAAAAACAATACCCAACCCTATATACTAATTAAGTAATGACGTGTGCTTTAGCCGCGGAACTAAGACGGACAATCACATATACTCACCCGAGAGCGATCCATCATTGGGATGCAGATGATGATTGTTGTTGGTGAGATTGGCATTGTTGTTGTTCTCGTTGCCGGCGATCGAGCTCGGGACACCGCCGCCGCAGAGCTTCTCGCCCTCGAGCGCGTCGTGATCGTGTCGGCAGAACAGTCCGTCGGATCTCAGGGCGAACTCGTCACCCGGGACCAACTGGCGCATACAGGCGGAGCAGCGGAAACACTCGAGATGGTAGATCTTGGTCTTGGCGCGCATTACGAAGTCGTTCTTGTTGAACGACAGGCGGCATTTGTCGCACTTGGTGCCGAATAACCTGCCAAACAGCGTCAGGCGTGTCGATTTTTTTTATTTTTGTACGTTTGGTGCACAAAGGGTTATATATTGTTTGATCATGAATTGTACAAGTTCAGCTGATTTGGCTGTTTCATCATTCACTTTCAAAATATCTAATTCTTGCTTTGCAGATATTCATCGGGTTATGCGAATCGAGAGCTTTTTTAGAATAATATATATAACTTAATGCGCTTTTAAAACCGATAAAAGGGAGCTAAAGATTAATCTGACATAACCTCAACATTATTAAAATTTATTCGGGTATAGCTTATAAATACATGCGTGAATGTTTGCGTAATTCGATCTAGTCATAATTTAATATTCTATGCCAAGTAATTCCTATAGATTGGCCAACCAATCCGCGGCATTTATTAACCTCAAATCGAGAGCGGAAAATCTATTTTAGCAACCGGCCAAGTAAATCGCACGTGCCACGAAACTTCGAATCTCGCGCGATCCGCGAGATATTTTTAAATGCTCGGAAGACTCAAGGGCTCGACTGTCTGAAGGAGGAAAAAAAAAAGAAGAAGAAAACGTGCACAGCGCGCGGTTACAAACATTTTTTCGCGAGCTTGACGCGCCGTTTGTTTGTCTTCGGAGTCCAGCGCAAATTCTCCGGATGCGAGACGTCCATCGGGGAGGCCGTTTCTTTTTCTTCCCGTTTCTTCTTCATCTCCTCTCTTTCTCGGTCTCTCGTTACGACACACACACACACACTGTCTATAATGTGCGTGCTCGCTTCCTCGATCCGAAATATGTGTTTCTTTTTCCTGTCTCCGCGCGGTATAGCGTATGTACGCGTGAAACTTTTCAAACAAACTCAAGGCACCGCGCTTGATTGGCAGTTATCGAGTCGTATGCCGACTAGGTAAATAAACTTGCTGAGAAGCGAGTGTATAATTTTCATTTTCTTTCGTTTGTTTTCGCGTAGCGACTTATGTTCCTCTTTTTATATCCCCTTTTCATTAACGTAGCGTCAATCGTGTGTGCCACCTCTGCGGAACTCATGCGCCACTACCTTAACCGTAATTTAGGGCTCGGAACCTTTTTTTATTCTCAATATTATTTCTCGTCATTTTGGTGTACTTATACGAACTAACTCGAACTGCACATCGGTATAGTTTAACTAAACTGTATTTAATGCAAGTAATTTTTACCAATGGCATTCAATTATTCATTGATTTTGGACAAAGTGCAAGACTTGCAGAAGATCGATAAGGTGTAATTTCCACGGCAAAGCTAATTGCTCAAGTAGCTGAACGTAAAATTCTTTTTGGCATCGAGGTCATCGTTTCGAATCGGACACCGCGAAAAGATTGCAGGTGATGATCAGTGGGATTTTTCTTACCTCACGTAATCGTCCTTGCAGTAGGTCTTGCCATCGCGCACGAAGCAGGTGCAGCTCTCGTCGAGGAATTGCTGGCAGGCGGCGCACTTGAGGCAAGCCGCGTGCCACTCGAGATCCGGGGCAACTCTGAGTATCCACTGGTCATGAATCCGGCCACCGCAGCCGACGCACAGCGAACTTCTGCTTTCTGAAATGAGTTTGCAATCGGTTAGACAAATTTTCCATTAGCTGTGCAGCATATTTTAGTTAGTTACAATTTTTCATCTGACAGTGGGTATGTGGGTGAACGATTTAGAAAAAGTTCAGTTAGAAATGTTAAAAGTTTATTTTCACCCTTGCGATTTTGGCATAAAATCACTGAGAATGCGCTGTGTTCGGAAAGATTCCTACCGTAGCACATTTTAAGCATCTCTTTAAGGTATATATACAATTGATTAGGTAGGGGTAATAAAAATTCACAGCATTTGCCCGCACCAAAATTGCAAGTACGTACAAAAAATTTTACTATATCTTTAGAGTATAAGAAATCGTTCAATTGGAAAATAGCTTTAACCCTCTGACTGGATTTGAACTGTTTAAAAAAAATGCCGAGATGATGTTTCCTATGCTTATTACAAGTAAGAGAGTCACATTTTATTAAATTTAATTTTAATATTTTTTTCATGCTTTAAATACTGAAATGTAGGTTTTGCACATTTTGTCTAAAGATTTCATTTGATTCCAAGCTCACTGGGGAACTCATCTTTTAATAAAGTGTAGTAATTGTTATATTACAATACTTATATATCTAAGATTATTCGGTTTGTAATCAAAAGAATAATATAGAAATATTTATTCCTTTCGAATAATTCATAAAACTGTGAGTAAATAAGCCGTCCTTTTGGCACAATAAAGAATCTTCTTACAATTTTCGATAATGTAGACCGCTATATGGATGATATTGTCAATTGTAATGAGAAACACATCCCGAACTCTGATGTAGTGCGTCTACAAATGAAAACAATTGTTCCAATTTTTAGTCAATAGATATTATAAATAGACATAAGAGAATAGACGTATAAAGAATGAAAAAAAGAAAGTCCAATCCCAAAGTCGATTTCTACATAGTACAATTGACCAAAACTCATCGCGCACCTCTGTACATGAATTAACGCGCCCTGAAAAATCCCGGCGCGCAACTCGTATCTAAAAGAGCCGCTCTGATAAACGATAAGAATCCGGCTCTCTATCTATAGCCTCTCTTTCTCTTTCTTAATACTCCCCGATCGCAGACTCGAGCGCGCGCGTGCGTGTTTATATTATATATATATATATATATATTTAAAGCAGAAAAGCAACAGAGAGTATATTGAACGATTTATCGGCGGCACCTTTGTCAATTATTATCGCGAATTTTTCATCATCGCGCACGCGTGAGCTATAAGGCGGCTTTAATCGTGTACTGTTTTAGATTGCGCGCACGATGCTCCAAAGTTGTTGTTTTTCTTTTCTCTCTTTCGCTACTCGTCGAGATACCGATTTCAATAAAGATCTAGATTTCGAGTATAGGTAATAAGTTTGTTTATGATTATTATTTATTCTTACATTAGTTTCATTTTCTTTGTTGAATATATGTCTTAATAGACGGATAAGTTGTTTACAAATTAACAAGCACTGAATAGTAAGGATGGTATTCGGCTCGATCAAAAAGCTCTTTTTTCTCTATTTTATATTATATTTGAAAATCTATTATAGCCTGGAATACACTACGCGCGCTTTTATTTTGTTATAATCTCACTTTTTAATTTATCATAGCAAAATAAGGCCACCAGGTAAAATAGGCACTTGTGACTTTTCGTGTACTGGTGAGATGGCCACTGATTTTTGACTAAAATAGCTCATGGAAGGAGCTTTTTTGTACAGACTGATTTAAAATTGCAATATAGGTAAACTATCTAGTTCGAAGAATCGTTAAAAGTTACAAGCGTATCTTATGCGCCTCATAATATACTCGTACATATAATGATCTAATATTTATTTCACTAAAGTTTTAGTCATATAATATAACTAAACGATAAATTTTAGTCATTTAACCAATTATGATTTCTAAAGCTTTTTCGATCAAATCGAGTAAAAATTACACTTGATGTGTAAACTAAGATACAAGGTTCATGAAATGGAAGAGAAAAATTCGCTGAATAAGAGCTTTACAGAAATGCATTGCGGAAGTCCATATGCAGATATAAGCGATTGTAATTCAATGTGAATAAGTGAAAATAAGAATCTTTATGTTGCATTATTCATGTTTTTCATTCGCCCTCATTATCATATTTGAAGAGTATCATACATTATTATTATGGATTGGGAATGACGTCTTTTGCCAGAAGCCTTGCGAAAATTACAAAATCAACCAAGAAATAAAGGATTACGTTTCCCAACAGTTTTATCGACCAATAATGAAGCGAATTAAATTGACTACAATGAAACTGGACTTATACATTCCTGTACATTATCATACATAAATTTTATTTTATTGCCAACTATACCTATTTCTATAGTTTCAATTTTAAATTTGGTTTTAATATTAAATGAAATGACAAGTTGATAGCACTTGTTTTTTTGTAAAAACTTTATAAGGTAAAAGACCCAGAGAATGGACACTTAAGAACATCACGTACTAGTGAATGAACAGCACTAGAGTCTGATGGACGATTTCCTTGGTTGTGATTGGTCGAACGAGTCTAGACACTAGTGCTGTTCATTCATTAGTCGGTCCAGTCACTGGGTCATTTACCTTACTAATGAAATGAACATATATTTAACCTTATCAAGAAACTTACATGACATTCATTTACTTGAAAATTTAATAAAGTAGGTTATTTATCTCGTTATTTATGCGTATGAAATTATGCAATGTAATTTATGCGTATCATGTATATTTGACTTTATTATGCCGACATTAGACGTACTTTTTATTTTAAGTTATATTTATTAATTTTTTTTTATTTTAAACTTGTGATTTATTATATCAAATAAAGTATTTTTTTATAATAAGAAATGCATATTCGAATTTAATAGAAAACTTCTAAAGGTATGTAATGAATATTTTTAACCTCCTACAGCATCCCTGCATGTGTCACGCCCAAATGAATTTTCGAAATATTTAAAAATAAACCATTCAGAGACTTTTTTGAGCCTTAAGAAATAACATCCACAATTGTTTCAAATTGATATGAAGCATTGATGAAATATTATAGTAGCAAGAATAAGCTTGGGTGCGGCACACATCCTCTGATGCAAGTATGTAATTATTTTGAGGTACTGATGTTATGGAAGGTTAAAGTACTTTATAAACTATAAGGTTATTCAGCCATAAGAACTGTGTTCGTCATTTTTGAGAGGATGTTGGATTTATAAATTATGTCGTTTTAGTAAAAACGTATATGAACAACAAAGACCTTGGTAATGGTAACAAAAAACTATTCGACTTTGTACAGCCCAGCTATTCGGCTCATTTTTCTAGTTCATATCGATTGACTTGGCAATAGCATCTCTAGAATCTTACTAAAAAAATGCTAATTAAAATAGTCAAAATATTGGAGTATTTTAATGGATACAAATAATGTATAAGCTCGATTTCAGTTATAGGTTTTTGCCACGGAGAAAAAGTCAGAGATAAATAGAGTAGTGCAGATCACTGCATTTATTCGAGTGTTTAAAGTGAGGCCAAAAATTTACTCTAAAAGCATTCTAATGTTAGAATGTGTGTGTACACTTTTGAAGGTTGCAAGAGTGTTAAGTGATTTTGGGAATTGAACGATTGGAAAAATCTTTTTATGAATATTATTTATTAAAAAACACTAGGAATTTCAATGTGAATATGATTCCACTACTCTGAGAGAAAAATAAAGTTGTGGTTACTGTGTGAGGTCACTCTAACCGCGGACTAGTCTTCAGTACACACTACCGAATATTCCATTACTACCGAATGGTACAGCATACCAGACTCTCAGGTTGCCTATAATCTTTTGCTATCCTAAAGGAGCATTAACTTTTGGTTATCCAACGATAAACATACTTTTCAAATCTCTATATTTTGAGGTTATAATTACTTTTTCGCTATTATCGTATCTTTTCATAAATAGTGACATAAACCCTTGAATCTTACAATTGAAAACCTCCGAGTAAATTTTTCAGCTAGAAATCTTTTAAATTATATAAAACACTGAATTTGATCACTAATTTTGCAATAAAAATAATTCTGCCATGTAAAATTGAATAACTATTATCCGAATTGGGATTGGAGACATCGGAACCATCGAGTAAAGTTTTCGGCTAGAAAACTGATTAAATTGCATGAAACGCGGAATTTGTTTATTAATCTTAAGATAATAAACCCAGTGGATGAACACTTATAAACACATACTAGTGATTAGACACCCCCAGTGTCTGGACAATTTCCTTGGCTGTGATTGGTCGAACGCGCTTAGGCACTACTATATAGTGCTGTCCATTCACTAGTCGTGTCTAGTCACTGGGTTATTTTACGATAACAATAATTTTGCAATGTAAAGCTGAATCGTACTTTTTGACACAGTGTCGAACAATATTTTATACTACGAGAACCTAAAACCATGTCAAATTTGCGATTTTTAGGTTTGAGTGGTATAATAATTACGATCAGCATTATAATCAAAGTTTTATATTGCTTTCACATAATTTAGCGGAAATATTAAAATTTTAAAATATTGCAATATAAGAAAATCAGAATTACTAAAATATTTAAAAATATTGAAAATAATGGAATTCTGTTATTTATTGTCATTATTATTTTTTTAGAATCCAAAACAGTCCAAACTTTTATACCCGTTCCAGTTGATGCTTCGTAAAAAATTATTTATGGTAACAAAAATTAGACATTTTATTCTATTATTTAATTTAAAATGTAATTGAACAAACAGAGATAACTGTGCAGGTGCGTGAAAATCAGTTCATATACACAGATTTAAATTTGGAGAATAGGTTTTTTACTAATCCAACCACGATAGGGCGGTAATTTCTCCACTTTTTATAGAAATAGGTATCGGTCCAAAGGTAGTTCAAGTATATTCCAGTCGGTGCATCTATCAAACTAATTGTTTTTACGACAGGCGGCAATTTGTTTCAAGCGCGTGTATAGATACGAACGTACACTTTCTTTCTCTTTTGTACAAGAAAATAGAGAGAGAGAGAGAGCTCGAAATAAAAGGGGGAAAAATCGAGAAGCAGCGCGAGAAAATTGAAAAGGTACGCGAGACTGTATACGTATACATATACATGTGCATGTATATGCGATGTGTATATGCATATAAAGCGCAAGCGGAGAGGTGGAATACGATATAGGCGGAGTTCCAGATGCGCGCGCAAACGCAGAGAAGTGGGGCGAGGGGAGAGGCATCGTAGACCCGCCCATCGATTCCGATTCGCCGCTCGCCGCGACGGGGAACTCGATTATTAAAGGGGAGGTGGAGGTCGAAGTGGGGTTTCTGAGGGAAAGGAAACCTCGGCAAGAGCGTTTTCTGCGAAATTTATCAATTTTTTTTTACTTTTCTTGATTTTTCTTTTTTTTTAATTTCGGGACAGATGTCGACAACTCGCCGTATATCGAACTGGAAATATGACGCGATTGATGATTGAATGAAAAAATTCTGGCTTGAATTTGGATGAATACTTTTAAAGAAGATATCCAGAGGTAAGTTTTATTTGGACCTTATATGAAAGAGATTCCAGTGATGAAGAGAGAAATTCTTTTATGGTGAAATCATGCTCATTCAATCACAAATTTGTAGATCTCCTTTAGAAATCCTTTCTTTGCCTTAGTACTTTTATTGACCTGCTTCTCGATTTTATTGTTAAAATGAGGAACTAAATATATGAAGGGATCATTAGTACGTAGTAAACGTTTTTTAAAACTAAATAATTACTATTACCAAAAATGAATAAAAGAAGACCATAAATATTATAATTTCATGCTACATTTTTAAAATGTTACTCCCTCGTTGACTATATATTCTAAGGAGTTTGCCAAAAATATTCATGGAGCATGGCGAATAATCAGTTATATCCAAGCAATGTTTTACTACGATATCGCATTTCAATAAATTTATTATATCTATCCTTTTTCAAAATACTTTTGTTTGTAAGTACCTAAATACAAATACGTTGATGGTCACAAAGAGAGAATTCCTTTGATAAATAGCAGTAGTGAATGGAAGGACAAGAGATAACTTTTATATAAGAGAAAAAAGATTCGCGCATATAAATAAGTCGATGACTTTTATCTCGGGAATTCGTGATACTTATATTTTTCTTTTGCCTCTGAAATACCTAATTGAATTGTGTCAATAATATTTTTGAATTACATTCACATAAAAACCTTTAATACTTTGTTTTTCTATATTATTGAATATATAAAAAGATGAATTTGGGTCGATCATTTCGTCCAATTTAACCGGAGCTTCTATAATTTACACATTTATGGCCTATTCTATAATTTAAACATTGTTATTCGTGTTAGAATAAATTCATATTTTCACATTTTAATATTATTAAACAACGAGACAAAGACTCCGTATTCTTTCTGCATTATTCCATTAGTAAAAGCTAGTATTAGTAAAAGCTAACCTATAATAAATGAAAAAGGGGCGATAAGGGAGTCGGTAAAAAAAATAAAAGAACGAGAACGCAATTGGTATAAAATGCGAGATAAAGGTGATGGTTATACATGTGTATAACGTCGTCCAATAAATGTAATTAATGTAGACAATTCAAGACCATAAATATGGATGAACAGGAAAAAAGGGACAATTGATGTTTCGAGCGATTAAAGGTCGAACCTTTCGCCATTTTTTACTTCTGTTATCTTGTAACCAAATCATCTTCTGCAAATGTAAATTAAATATACAACTTTAACTTATAAATTGCTGCTCAAATTTCTAGTCTTAATTTATTAGTTATAACGATAATTTATGCTATAGAAAATGTATTAATTAATTATTTATGAAGTATAAAATTTTTTAGTCTGTAAACTATTCTGTTATGTTCACTTGATTAAGTATAATTTTAAAAATTGTCATTTGATGTACAAAAAGTGTAATATGAATACTTCATTATTTCTCGGATAATTTGTTTTATAGATCAATAGGTTTAGATTAAAACATTTAATGGTATTGCGAATATTTGCTTATGCTATAATTTATCTCTCAGCTCAAGAATTATATTTAATTTTTTGCACTTATACACTGTTCGAAATAGTACATCATTGATTATGTACAAATATTAATTGTACAGCTAGGAGATGTTAATGCAATAGCACCTAAAAGGCAATAACGTAATAGTGCATACTCACGCCAAATTGACATAAAGAATTAATTTCTGCCAATTTTTAGATTAAGATTTTTCTATCGAACTTACATAAAAATGTTATATTTTCTTATCACATTATTGAGTGATCCTAATCAATTTTAAAAGCAGTTTATAGTTTCAATTTATTACATTAATTTAATCATAAGTATACGATAAAAAAAAAATTGATTTTAAAGAAAAAATTCATAATACCTTCTAGCATATTGAATGCACTTTCGCCGAATTCGCGCAAAAAGGACTCCATGTTGATGGCTCTCTAAAGAGTCAAACACGACTAACAAGCTCTTTAACTTTTATAGACAGTTCGGCCAAGGAATGTATAAAGCAATTCCAAATGCTTATATATAGGCTTAAGGTAGTTCTCTCCAAACCCCTATTTCTTCGAATATGTCTAAAATTTTTTCTATTTGTTACTTTAAGTATACTTTATATGTGGTTAAAATCTGGAACCCGCAAGCGGCTTGAAATTTGGAGATATTGAGTCTCGAAATTGCATACTTTAACATTGAAAGTCTATACTGAGAACCTATGGCCACAGACGTTTCGTTCAATTGCAAACCAAGTTTTCTTCGAATTTTTTTGAAAAACTAGCACATGATGTAAAATAACAATACGAATCGTGGGGAAAAAATCGTGGGCTGAATAGGGCAAACGGTGCTTTTTTTAAAGATACAACAGTCCAAAGTTTTAATCCCAAGCTATAGTGTAGTTATAATATAGTAGCGTAGTATTTCACTCTCTTTAAACTTTTGCGTCTTATTCTATCTATCTTTCTTTCTATCGACATTCTGAACTTTAATATTATGAATTTCGAGGTTTTCACATTAGATAACGCTGTGTAATATCTTAAACAACAAATTTTCTAATTTAATACCGAGTTGAGC